>WURT03394247.1:0-44049 GCA_009936505.3 Holothuria glaberrima | reverse complement strand
TAAATTCCACAACATCATCCAGTTTGAGGACTATGTTCCCTTGTGTTATGTTGTAAAATGTTATCAGGTCCTGGCGCATATGTCGTTGCTCAATTGTCATCAGTCTTAAATCTTTAATTCTTTCCTCTTGAAATTTACTCCGTTCCTGTTATTAGTCTGGTTATTCTCCGTTGTACTCCTTTTAATAAATTGATATCTTTTTTTTTTAAATATGGCCTCAAAACTTGAATGCAATAGTCCAAATGTGGTCTTACCAGGGACTTGTACAAGTTCAATACAAACTTACGATCAAAATTGAGAAGTTCCGTTTGATAATACCCATAAATCTGTTGGCTGTGTTAGCTTTTTACATATATACCCTTCCTTTAACGACATGAAACAAATAAAACTCGAAATTATCCTTGTACTAAAATATTCAGGCCGATAGATCCATTCGGCTAGTGAACTTGACTTAGATTCACCCTTTTTGTGTTTTATTTGTGTAAACGAGTACGTTGTTGTTTGCAAGATCGAAAACTCTGCGAGATCGGAATGGAGATACTTCATTATCTTAATATATTCTGATGCGGCAACTCAGCCAATCGGAAACGTGTGTAGGACCTACCTTCTTATGCAGAGACCATCGCAAAGAACTGGATTCGTGTATTTGCCTTAGGTGACCAGGATTTAATTAATCGCGACCAGTCGGCAAATTACTTGAATCATGTTTACACAGGTGTATGCAGGAAAGATTGTATACTTTGAAGAAAGTATCTTAGAAAAGATTTTCACTGCATGCGTAGTTCCACCAAACAAACATTTCAAGTCTGTATCCCAATTGCACTGAATTGATAACTTCACCACACTTGTATGCAAGCCAGTAAAATTTCTCATGCAAAGTGAGATTTCTGTATACAGTTGGGACACCCTAAACACAATTTAATGAATGCAACATCGCTGAACTATAGCCACATGTTTGGTCCTTCATGAAGTATGAAAATTTAAACATTACGATTATGGCATGACCACCGTACATACAACTGAATATGTTTGGAACATAGCATAAATGTCCTACATACCTGTTAAGGGTTCGTATTCAAGTACTTCTGAATAGGACGAGTGAACAACCTTGACCTGATGACTTCTTTCAGTTTTTTTTTGGAATAACCTTTTAAAGACGGTGTTATTGCTGTCAGTTGCCTTGAGTTTTGGGTAACGCTCAGGAATTGGAAGCCACCAAGGTGCATGATAGGTAGATTTCAAAGTAGGGGGCAAGGACAATTTCCCTCCTGATTTTGACATTTTAGGGATCAGAGTGTTGGCGAATTCGGGAAAAGTCCAGCGCCAGTAGCGGTGGCCTACCCCAAACCACAAGTCGATCCGGCGACGAGATGTGAGAACGTGTGCTGTTCTTAGCCATTCATGGTGGAATAAGTTTCGTTCCGTTCGTGGTAACTGTGGGAACAACAGGAGATTAACTAGTGTTGACTTTAGTGAGACAATGCTGGTGCTTACCCCGTTCCAATTCTCGTCATTGAGAGATGATATGGTAAATAACAGTCACTCATTTAAAACATGGTTCACATGGATAGTAGGCTTATACAAAGATGGCGATTACATGAGTTATTCTTCACTTTAGTTTCATACGATGAAAGACTGAACGTGTCGAGTTCTGGTTCAAAATTGAAAGATTCCTCGAAGTCGCGTTATACTGTGTAGGCTGGTGAACTCAATCGCTCTTAACCCATGGTAGATCTTAGATATATGTTAGTGAGTTTCAATTGATTGAAGGATCGAGTGCAACTTGACGATGAAATAGCAATTGACCCCCTGATTCTGTAAAGTATCATTTTTTTTTGTTTATCATGGGAGGGGTTACGTTCGGACGAACCTGGGGGAGGGGTTTTTACTTCATGTTTATTAAAAAAATTAATCACTTTTTGTTTCTGCATCTAATTTAGAATGGTTCCTTGGCGGAATTTTAGTTATTTTATCCATTACTACGCTCTCCAGTTTTTAACATCTATTCTGCAAAATTGCAGTCTGCGCAAGAGCAGATCCGCTGTGTACTGTGTGTGCTAAGTGGAACTGGAAACGATCAAAGAACATTGTATCTGTCCAAAGTTTGGTACCGCAGCATGTGAGAAGCAATCAAACTGCTTTATATTACCAATTCGTTTTGCCACTTAGGTAGCTAGAAGATAAAATCTATTTTACTTTGCTTCGCCTAGGTCTAGGAAAACCACTTTATTTGGTGACTGAATTGACCTACCTTTTGGGTAGCCCTAACCTCAAATACAGTAATGTAGTCTAACTGGGGCCTCATCTGTAGATGTGTATTTTTGAAATATTGTAGACCCAGCCTTTACTGAAGGACAGCATACAGTCAATTATTTTAGTTCAAGATGTGTTTTAGTGGTGAGTTTCAACTGAAGGCTGACAGAGGGTGTATAGTTCGTAACTGGGGCAAACCTGGCCGAGGCCCATATGGAATATAAGAAAAGAAAATAGTGAGGTGGGTACAGATATTTTGTGTCAGTTTTCGTATGATACTCTCAATTTTTTCCAATATTCCCCATGATTGGAACTCCCACTTTAAATTTTGAAAATCTACCAAAATGAATATCATGGGTATCCCCTTAATATACTGCGAATGGTGCTGACCCTGACAAGATTCAACAGTGAACGGGTGTGTGAAGTGGCATGGAAGCAATGCAGCTATATATTATTGTATAATGCAAATAGTAGTGATGATCAAAAAGGTGTGAAGGTGTTTCGAAACCTCGCAAGCTTATCTGGGCATGCTTTTGAAAAATACAATTTTTGTCAAGAAAAATACATCTTTGGGACATAGGACATCAGAGTACAGTCTTTTGATCCCCAATCAAATGCATCATCTTTTATTAATGCACGATTATGGAACAAACATGTCTAGCCACAGAAACAGAAATAAATGTGGAAGAAAAAAGTTGCCAATAGTTTAACTGCCAGGTGTATTTAAATGCAGCCATCAGTAAATGTTCAGTACCTCTGTTACCAATTCTGTTTTGCATACCTTTCCCCTCGGAAGATGCTGGTCCCTAATACAAAACCTAACCTACCCAGTTCGTCACTGGTGAGGAGGGATGCAAAGTCCAGTGTTGTCCGTGTACAAAATTAAAGTAATCGGCCTATTATGCAAAACTATCATTCAGCCAGGCAATACCAAATCTTCAATTAGATCCCCTGGCTGAAAAAGCACTGGCTCAGTATTAGTTTTTCCTTATTTAGGGAATAATAGGTGTGGAGGGGTAGTCTCAAACTCAGTGCTGCAAAAGATGCACAAAAAGAAATTTGACAGTTCTTGATTGGCTATAATCACATGGAGAATAGCATTGTCAACTTGTTCAAGTTAAGTCAAACAGCAGCTATATGTCTGAAGGAAAATACTCCGAATATTGAAATGTGATTTTCATGCGATGGCATATCTCCAGAAGTTATTATGTAATATGTTCTGTTACGGTAACGTACTGCGGACTTTCCCCTTAAATAATTTATCATGTTATGACACGCACTTTATTTTTACCAATTGTCTCAATATTATGAGACACATACATAAAAATGACATTAAAACAAAGTGACCACAAGGAAACAGTTTTACATCAAAAACTGTATGCAAAAAACCAATATACATACAAGGAACAATTCGCATCATTTTTTATTAAGGTAAGAGTGAACTGCGGGGTACACATTACCGTAACATTGATACACTGCGTACATTTACCATCACATGTGATTTGAAATTGCGAATTCCAGTCTGTATTTGGGTGGGGGTGGGGGGGGGGTTGCAACTTTTTCATATATTGATTTGTCAATTGACATTATTTTTTTGAAAATCGTGGATCATTACTGACTTTAACTGAGAAAAGATATCAATTTGTTTGGGTCAAACAAGGACAGATCATCTTAGCTCTTTACCTTGACACAAGTAAATTCAATCCGAAAACGTAATTCAAATCTTTTTCAAAGGTCAAATTTTTGACCTTGTGAGTATTCCGACCTCGGTAATCCCGTGATTACTAAATTCTGTCACCTAAAAGAGCTTTCGTAGATGAATAATGTAGGAGTTTTTTATTACTCTAGGATTTCTATATGCATAAAAAGTACTTCCCCCTTTCCCCTAAATCTACAATTTTTCAACAATGGCTATAATTAGCAAATACCCTTTGTATATTTAACTAACCCACCGCAGATTGGCTTACCCGATTTTTGATTTCTTGCCGAAAGCCGAAGGATCTATGCGACGGCGTTGTTGTGAGTGTATGTATGTGTGTATGTGACACTTGTTTGTAAAAACGACATCTCAAGTAGGGTAACTCCAAGGAATCTCATACTTGGCACGTAGATTGCCCATATCGAGTTCATGATCCTTGTTTTTTGTTTTTTGTTTTTTGTTTTTTTTTGTGGAGGTCAAGATCATTTGCTGTCACCAGAAGTCAAAAGTCAAAATCTTGGAAGCACGATATCTCAAAAAGGGTAACTGTAAGGGATCTTATACTTTGCATGTGGATTGCCCATATTAGGTAATTGATCCTATTTTCAGTAGATGGCACAGGTAATTTGGAGTCACCAGCGGTCAAAAGGTCAAAACTTTGTAAACACTGTATTTCTAGGAGAGTAACTGTGAGGGACCTCATACTTAGCATGTGGATTGACCCGATTGAGTAGATTATCCCTATCATTTTAAGTAGAGATCAAAGGCCATTTGGGGCCACCAGAGGTCAAACGGTCAAAACCCTGTACCGTGTTTAAAATTAGCACTCGCCTACTTGCCATTTGAGACTGAAAACATCGGCGGGCAAGTGAAAACCCTCCTCTTTGTAGTCAGTTGGTGAGTTAAAAAATCTGACTACCTCCTATCCACAATTAAAAAATATTACAACGCACAATCAGACCTATTTATCACTAAAAAGTGATTTCGGTTCAAGCTCTGATATATACCAGCCGCGTCAATTAGATCCGTTATTTCCTACTCATTTCCCATTGAGGATGATACTGCTAGTCATTACACACCGATGTGACGTTCTATAAATATGGCATCATTCTCAACATACCGTATCCGCTGCTACAATTACGAACTCCCTGAATTAGATTCTCACTTAAATAAAAGTACCTTTATGTAGACAAGCACATGTACAGTGTATTTAGTTAGTGAGTGAGTGAGTGAAGGATCCCCTACTTAGCACGTGGATTGCTCATAATGAGTAAATGGCACCTATTATTTTCGGTGGAAGTCAAAGCTCATTTGAGGTAACCTTAGGTCAAAAGGTCAAAACCTTGTAAATGCGATATCTCAGAATAGATAATTTGTAATGGATCTCACACTTGACATGTGGATTGTTCACGTTGAGGGCGTACTTCCGTTTGGATTTGGTGAAGGTCAAAGGCCATTTGGGTCACAAGTGATCGAAAGGTCAAGACATTGTAAACACAATATATCAAGAAGAATAACTGTGCGGGATTCCATACTTTAACGTGTTGATTGCTAATATTTAATAGATGGTCCCTATCATTTTTCGTGACGATCAAAGTTCATTTGGGTCACAAAAGGTCGAAATCTTGTAAACATGATATTCTAAGGAGGATAACTGTGATGGGTCTCATACTTGGCCTGTCGATTGTTTGTATTTAGCATGAAGATGGCCATATACGGTAGGTGATCCCTGTTATTTGAAGTGGACTTGAAAGTTCATTTTAGGTCACGAGATTTCAATTTTTTTTTTTTTAAATTAGTAACATGATATCTTAAATAAGATAACTGTGAGGCATGTCATGCTTCTCATGTGGGTGATTCATGCTTGTTACATTATACCAAATGACAAGGAATCCCTAAGCCTTTTGGCTTTCCGGTGTATGCTTATATAATTGTGCGGGATTTGACAAAGCATAGCATCATTAGTGGCCACTCCAGGTGGAACTTACATCAATCTCCTGCTCAGGGTGAAGCTATAGGTATGGATATTTCATTGTATTGTATTGTATTGTATTGTATTGTATTGTATTGTATTGTATTGTATTGTATTGTATTGTATTGTATTGTATTGTACTGAACCTTTTATAGGTATGGAGAAGGGCCACGAGTATCGATATGCACATTCAGATATGCAATAAGTTAGCTTGCGATAAGAGGGAAAGCTTGTATAGATATGTAAATGAACTTGAGATGATGAACAGCGTGTAATGACAATTAACCATGAATAGATTGTCATTTCCGGTCTGGAAAGTATGTTTTTGTAACAAAACTTTTCCATTCGTTAGCGTTTCTTATGACACTGCGATTCATAAGTACAAACCTTGGAACAAAAGTGGCCTAAAATTATCAAGAGACATTAATGAAAAGCACTTCAGGTCACACAAAGACAAAAAAAATTATTCCACACAACTACATTTTAAACCGACGATTTAGGTCAAAGGTAAAATTAAGTACTTTTTTGGACTCTAATGACCTCAAAAGTCACGTGATTCACAGAATCTGTTTATCAATCAAAAGACATTGTCTTAACCAATGTCCCCCTGCGGGTTCGGGGATGTAGAATTGGCCCGCTGCTTTCTCAGCATGTCGTAAGAGGCAACTAAAGAGACAACTCGTTTGTTGTGAGTTGCGACCCGTGTCGGTGGAGGAGAGGGTCCTGGTGGTTGAGTGAAGGCTATGACTTTGGTCTGGCTCTAGCAACACACCACTTTGGCCTCATATTCACCAAGTCGGGAGGTTGGATAGGCCTGGTTCAACCAATCGGCTGGTGGCGTCTTGCCCTAAGATTCCACTTAACTGCTTTTCAACCTGTTTGCTTAATAACCTAGTAATAGTTTTTCATGTTCTCTTCACTAAACTGACTTTACTTGTGTGTACCAGAAAAATGGTTCTCTCAGAAGGCGGCTGCTTAATCAGGTCATTCAGGGTTATTGTTTTATTTATGGTCTTGAGTATATCGCTAGTGTATCCCTGGAATCGGTTTGTGATGGTTTTTTCCACTTACCTTTGACGTCCCCTTGTTGGGCTCCATGGTGGGTGGGGAGCACCGGTAATGAACTTTAGCTTTTTTACTATGGATTCCTCAAACTCCGAAAAACTGGGAAACAAAAAACGTTTTAGAGTGACTCTGGGTCAAGCTCTGACACCGAGGAAGCTTCTGTTTGGCCTAGGTTCCTTGTCGTCTCCAGGAGTGGTGACGACAAGGCCCTCGCAAAGCTGTCACCGTTTGCCGTAAATAAGGGAATTGAGGGTGTTGTGGGCACCTCTAAATCAATTAAGAGGCTTCGATCTGGAGATCTTTTGGTAGAAGTTAGCCGTAGCACCCAAGCAAACAATCTACTGAAAACAAAGGTACTGGTTGATGCCCCAGTCCAGGTGACCCCCACAGGTCACTAACTAGCTCTAAAGGAGTAATCAGATGCCTGGATATCAAGGACTCCTCTAATGAGAGATCCTTGATACCCTGGCATCGCAACATGTCAGCCACCTCCATAGACTCTCAATGGTAAGGGAAGGTGTCAGAAAACCTACTGGCACCTCTATTCTAACCTTCAACACTCCGTCACTTCCCAAAACACAGAAGATTGGCTTTTTGCAGGTCCGGGTGGAGACTAACATCCCCAACCCCATCCGCTGCTTTAATTGCCAACGTTACGGCCACTTCAAATCCAACTGTACAGGCCAGCAACCTGCGAGAAATGTGGCCAGGACAGTAAAACAGTAAAAATTGTCCGAAATGGGTGGAAGAAAAACAAATTCAAAAAAATAAAAGCCTCCAGCAATATTAGTTACAAAGAGGCTAGAGAAACACTCCGGTTGCAAGACTCACATCTCAAGAGCTTTGCTGGAGCTGTGAAGACTGCAAAGGTCTCAGCTGCCACCCAAACAGATGTCACCTGGCCAAGGGACAGCAGCTTCCCAACACCCATCACCACCTTCCCAAAACCCGCAGCGCACACGTTCCCTAAACCACCAAATCAGCCTACAAACACAAAGACAATGCAGACGATGACAGCACCAACAAACAGAACAGCACCGAGAAACAGAACACAAAGATCTAATTCCCAACAACAGAAACCGAGCCCACCACCAAAACCAGAAACTCTAAAACAGCAGAAACAAGTTGAATCTACAACAACAAGAGACAGACCTAAACTGAAAATACACTTAAATAAGAACAAAGGGTCGACGACCCTATTCAACTTTACAACAACTTTGGAGTGTTAGAGGAGAGAGGAGATGGATAGGAGCCGATGGAGCTCAGTGGCAAGACCCTTCGAGCTAAGCCAGGGAGCTCCACCGACTCAGTTAATAAGCCGCAGATTTTCAAAGGATGACCCTTGGGAAGGCTGCGGCTATAATCCATTGGGATTGCAGAGGACTTAGACCAAATTACGAGGAGATCAAGTGCTTCACAGCAGACGGGTCTCCCTTTGTAATATGCTTGCAGGAGACATGTCATATAAAACGTCTCTATCTCCCATTGACAATAGAGAAATTGGGGGATCGACGACAATCAAATAAAAATTGCCACACTCCACTGTCCATCTAAACACTAACTTGCAAGCTGTCGCTATTCAAGTTACATTACACCGCACCGTTACTGTGTGTTCTGTGTACATCCCAACAAGATATAATCGGAAACGAGATGATCTGGGCATACTAGTCAACCAGCTGCCCACCCCATTCCTACTTCTTGGGGGTGTCAATGCACACAGTGACATGTGGGGCTGTACAAGCACTAACCAGTTGGGTGGATTGATTGAATCACTTGTTGCTACGTCACATATGTCTTTTGAATGACGGGTCCTGTACCCGGCCTATGGATCTCGTTCGACAATTGATCTTTCAGTCTGCTCCCCGGCAATTCTGATGGACCTTCAACGGAGGGTTTACGATGACCAATGTGGAAGTGACCATTACCCCATTTTAATCGATACTGTCTGCCCAATGCCCGAAGAGAGAGTCACCAGATGGCAGCTTCAAAAGGCTAACTGGTCTGAATTTAGCGATCTTTGCAGCAACACTATTGTGGGGGACCCTTTTGAGAGTGTAGAAGACCCGATCTCCCGTTTCACTGAATTATTGGTGAACATTGCTACCAAAACTATTCCTAAGTCCTCTGCAAATCCACGTAGCAAACACAAGCCGTGGTTCCACACGGATTGTGCAGAAGCGATCTAAGATCGCGAAAAGCCCTTAATACTGTCAAGAAATACCCTTATAGTGTTAATCTCAGAAATTATCTTGATTCCCACGCCAAAGCACGGCGCCTCATCAAAACTAGCAAGCTGGAGCCATGGAAACAATACATTTCTAAACTAAACTCTTCTACTCCAGTCAAAAAAGCATGGGACATGGTTAGAAAAATCAGTGGCAAGCAGCTCAATTCCATCGTGCAACACGTGACCAAACCAGACGGTGGCAAATACACAGAGGCAGCAGATGATGCCAATTTGCTTGCAGATGAGTTTGAATCAAACTCCTCAAGCAATCACTACAATCAAGCCTTTCAGACATTCCAATATACCGTTGAAAAACAGAAAGTGAACTTCGCCTCGGATAACTCTGAGGACTACAACAGCCTCTTTAACATCACGGAACTTCGTATTGCTCTCGAAAGGAGCAATGACACTGCCACTGGCCCAGATGAAGTCCACTATCAATTCCTCAAACACCTCCCAGATGATTCCTTCCTGGTGCTGTAAGATATTTTCAACGGTATATGGGAAAATGGCAACTTTCCAGCTGCTTGGCAGGAAGCCACCATCATTCCCATTGCTAAGCCGGGTAAGGACTTGTCTGATGCTACAAGCTATCGCCCTATTTCCCTCATTAGCTGTCTACGCAAGACGCTTGAACGAATGATTAATGCCCGTCTGGTTTGGTTTCTCGAAACCAACAACCTCATAACAAGTTTCCAAAGTGGCTTTCGAAAGGGCCACAGTACCACTGACCAACTTGTACGCCCAGAGTCTACAGTTCGTGACGGATTTGTCCGCGGACACCATTTTGCATCGGTATTTTTCGACCTGGAGAAGGCTTACGACACCACTTGGAAACACGACATTCTGAAAGACTTGTACAGTGCGGGTCTGAGGGGCAGAACGCCGCATTTCATTCAAAATTTTTTGAAAGATCGTGTATTTCGGGTGCGTGTAGGGAGCGTGTTGTCACAGTTGAATAATCCAGTCTCCGGGTTGCTATGCGGTTTTCGTACCATTGCTAAGCATGAGTAAATTGGATTACGTAATATTGCAACACACATCACGCAATGTCCTTGAAGGTTCCCAAAACTAAGCAAAATACTTACTGTTTTAAATTGACCACAGTTTCCAAATGAAGCCATGAAACCTTTCCAAAATTTCGCAGAATATGGAAGACAAGCAATTCCACTTTGTATCCAAAGATAGTGAGTGAGCACGGCATAATTCGTATCAAGTTTGAACAAAACCTAGGCAGCGTCTCGGGAATGGCCAACGAAAAAATTCCCTTGTGGTAGTCTCGGAAAACGCCTAAAATATCCGGAATTACAGTTCCGAACGTTGCCATTCAGTAATATCAATAAGATAATTGCCTTTTTCACATGAAAATGTGAAAACCAGGTGCAAATAGCAAGTGTTGCGCCTTCATGACAAGATCCAAAATCCTTTCTGTCGTTACTACGAGAAATCGCGGCCATTTTGTGGATTCTGCTCGAAAAGCCGAGGGTGCACCAGAGCATGATTGTCTGCGTACAAGCTAAGGACACACAACTCGGTGTTGCGCAATCATCTTCGCGATTCAGAGCATGGCGAATAAATTTAACTCTAAATCATAATCCCATGTTTAGCTAAACGAATGTCGTAGGTGACAAAATTGGAACAACAGGAGTAGCAAAGTGTCGCCGTAAGGACTGACCCCGTGTTTCATTGACTTCAACGATTTAGCCTATACTATATGCAGTAAAAAGTAAACATTAAAGTCGTTAGGTGTGTGAATTTTAGGACCAGAAAATCAACAGACTGTTACATTCTTGAGAGAATACGAATATTTTCTTATTCGAAAGGGGCTAGAAGACTTGGTATCGTAACCGGTTTATTTGGGTGCTGACCCCCACCCCAATTATTCACCTTCACATTATGAGAAAACTTACAAGACTGGCCGAAGACTTGAAATTCACTGAATCACATTAAAAACGACTTGGGCTATCATTGTTGTTGAAAATTTGCTGAAATTTCCAGAAACACGCCCATCCCAACGGGGAATTACACCGTAACGATTCAAAGTTGAGGTTGTCCACTAAAGTGTAACAATGCATTGGGAATTAGGCCTATACCGTTCTGCCTACTACCATTACTGAAAAAGGACTTCATCTGGCCGGGGTCACTAGATCGAAAGTTCACTAGATCAAACTGATCCTAACTATAAACTCAGTCCTAACCCTAAACAAGATCCTTAACCAAACCCTACCAGAGGATAATCGTGGCTGTTCGATCTACTGAGTGGGCAGCCCCCATGTAGTTCATGCCTTTCAAATTCAGGCTAATCGCATTAAAGTGGTGGGCTCTTTATGTATATGGTTACAGGCCCGGATCAGCAGGGAGTAGTTGCCTTGAGCTTACACGGTAGGAAATTTGGGATTACCCGATATAAACCCAGGGTTGTGTCCCACAGTATATAAGCGCACTGGAAAAATTTGTTTAGGGATCTTTTATGCTCCCACCAAAACTTCTATGCATGTGTACCTGAGAACCACCCCCCTCCCGGGTCACCGCCTTCTCTTACCCATATGCACGAGCTCCAGTGTAACCTACATTTTTTAAAGGACAAAATATGGCAATAGTTTGTCGTCACGGTTGGCATCGGATATCGTGCACGAGACGGTTCTATGCGAGAATCACCCTCACCCCGTCACCTCTCTTATCTGATGACCAGTAATTCACTACACATGAGACAACTGCTGAAGAAAGCAGAACGCATCTCTGCTCTGTACGAAATGTATTTGAAATAAATATACTGTAATAATAAACAAGCACAAACTCACAAGATGATTAACACGAACAAAAGTATATCATACAACTGAGCCTTGCGAGCAAGGACTATTAGTCTTCTTTGGGCGTCTGAACAAGTTTTGTTTTGAAATGAAAAGCTGAGCAAAGGCTTATTAAGATGTTCTCATATAGGGGATGCACTATAGACGGAGGGGGGGGGGATAGAAGCATTGGTTTGTAATAATTTAGGGTTCGTAGATGCAATCTGATGCAACTATCTTGTGCAGTTCTTGAACTACATGTTGTAAAATTTCGATAGCCATTGAAATAATATTTAGAGCAGACAAATAAGGGGGGTTGCCATTGAAAAGTGGTGGTGCTGAAGTTCCCCACCTTTTGACAACGGTAATTTGAGCCCACCCTACCCTTCGCCTACGAATTTAATGGCAAAGACACCAATTTTATATCAACATGTCAACAAGTATATATGAAAGCAGAGTCTAGCATACAGACTCAAATCTTGCCCTACCATGGCAACAGACATGTCAGCTTCTCAACTGAAACGATTGTAGACTATTATGGGCCCAATTAATACTTAAGCCCAAACATCAGTGACACTTCGAAATGTTTATGGAGCTTTCAAATTTTAAATTACATGATACATGTCCAGTAAAGTGGCATAAAAATTCATATGGTATCCACTTTATATAACTGTACCAACGTTTTAAAGGGTATTGGGAAATGTGTTGGAAATGGGGGCAGGCAATACATCCCTTTACTTTCAAAGGTGATGGGATACCCCCTCCCCTCCCAGAGCTGAACATACAAGATTGCCCCGTTGCCCGGGGCAAGTAAAAAGTTATCAGGGCAAGTAAATTCTGAATGCCACTTGCCCCACTGGGCAAGTTGTTTTTTACGTAAATGGTCAGCCCTGCACTTGACTACTCTCAATTCAAGTTGAGTGCATGGCCAGGATGTAGGGGATAGGGTTTGCTAGCACCCTCCTCAACCGTGACCACCCCACCCCACACTGTGGTCTCCAATCAATTGAATGCTACTCTTAGTTTCACTTCGTGTTTTACCAAGAAAACCCATCATTTTCAGTTACCACTTAATAAGTTTCAGTTTTTCTCGCTTTTATTCTTGCCATTTCAGGGCAAGTTTTAATTTATCCGGGCAAGTGAATTCTGAATGCCACTTGCCCCACTGGGCAAGTTGTTTGTCAAGTTAATGTTCAGCCCTGCTACCCCAAATCGAGATGACAATGGCCACAGGTCAGTAACAAGAAGGTAACTACATACCTTGAGACATTAAATGTTTTCTTCTCTTTGGCTAGAGGGGCATGGTGTGTCCGGAGATATTGACTAGCCCTTCTATGCCTGCTGCAAGAATGGCTTCATTATTTTATACTTGATTTGTATTTGGGGGCGGGCAGCACATCTTTGAATGAAATGAGCAAGAGCAAAATAATGATCAAATGTTTGTCTCTGCTGTAAACGATAGACGTAGGAAAAATTTCAATTTTAATTTGACTTTAACAGCATCTCTGTTGCAGAATGGTTTACTCCACATTAAGAAGGGGATGCAGGATGAAAATGTAGCCTCTCAAAAACTAATCCAAATGACACTTTTAGCACTCATTTTTACCATTCGATCTTCGACCATCCATCTTCAACATCGGCCTACCTTTGCTACTCTGAGAGGCAACCAGGACCGCCAAAAGACATCAAAAAATTTGCATGTGACATATCGCACTAACAATCCCACCCCATCCAATATTATGAGTAGATTGAGGTCAACTCATTTGACAGGTGGTCTAATCTTCATGATGGTTTGGGTTAACAATCATCCTTGGAACTTATTGAGTGCAAAAATGCAAATTTTTCAAAAGCTTCTTTTGGTATTAGAGAACTATTTACATGTACCAATTTGCATGAGGCTGAGCTATTTTAACACGAAAAACTTGCCACAATTCTTTCCATAAATTTGCAGCATGTAAGTGATAATCAACATTCATAAACTACTTTCTCAAGAATGTGCACACTAAACAGTGTATAAAATTACATGGTTAAACAATTTACCTTCTCTGCTATAAAACAATAAATCCCTTTCTGGGAAAGCCTTGGTTACTGAAAATGAAACTACATGGCTACATTTATAAGACATGCTCTCTGATGCTAGGAAAATTTTCTCCGCACACATATTAAGCATTATCGTTTAACACTGAAGAAGTCCGCTTGACGTCCTGAATCACAAAGGAAGCTAGCCCTTGAGAAAATCAAAAGGAGAACCACAATCAATAAACTTCTTGTAAGATGTAAACTCAAAACATCCAATTCATTACTTGGCTCACAACATTTTCTGTACTAGTGACGCCACAGTCATGGCACAAAGTTCTTATTCAAGAGATCACACATGTAAAGACTTTTTTCATGTATAACAGCTTGAGAATTTTTCAAACTTTTCAAAGGAATTACTTAGATCAGAAACTTAATCAATCTGTGTCAGATGATACATATTCTCATAGGCTAACAGAACGGTGTAGGGAAGAGGCTAAAATGCCAACTGTAAGGATGTATTCCTCTTTCTATCCTTTCCAGCAAACTTACAACAACATTAAAGGCAAAAGTTGCCACACCTTTTCCCCACCATCAGATTTGACTGGACTGGCACATGACAGATGTTATCACCAAGGAACAGCATATTTAATGTTGCATAACTTATCACATGTTGTTTAAAGGGTTCTCTAACACTATCCCAGACAGAAAAGATTTTCTCAACTAAGTTAAATTCTAGCACCCACCCCCACCCGAATTTAAACAGAAAACCCCTGTCTCATACACTTCCAAGACAGAGCCAAGGTAGCCTTCACTGAGTTTCAATTGCTTGAGGCCATCTTTGTATGGGCTAATTACTGGGAAAACAACTGACAGTGTCAGTCATCATTGACCAACCAGAGTGGAAGCTTTTGATCACATAAATGTCAAAAAAGCAGTCACCAACTGTATTTAGAACTATAGGGCTATCCATGCCCTTAGTATGTTTGAAAGAGATACCATACCACTTTGAAGGAATGTTTATGTCTCAATGTCATGTGCGTTCATTGGAGGTAAAATCCATTACCAACTTGCATCTTTTACAAGTTAAAGTCCACCAAATTTTGACTTCTTCTTTTGACCTCCAGCCAACATCTCCCCCATGGGTTTACTTTTTGAACAGTAACATATGACCACAATAGAATTGTTGACTGAATTTATACCCAGACAAATTTGAGCAAAATTCCTCATTTGGTTATATGTCTAAAAACCTTCAAGTGTTACTTATAATGTCCAGTCCATATCATCAATAAGTCTGCAAACACAAGGCACATAAAATAATCACAAGGTGTAAAACTCAGGGCCATATGACAATGTGGCAACCATGCAAATACTTAAAGCCTTGAGAATTCCTGAACTGAATGGACTAAATTTGTTGCAAATTATTCTAGTTGGCATTTCTTTGACAAGCCCAATAGCACTGCTGAGGTACAGAAAATTTATCCGTCGCTGTGAGACTACCCTTTTATGATGTTGACATATCAGCTGCCCCCACCCCCACCATCCATATCTATAATGTAAGTATCCCTATAAGCCAACTCAAATCTTTTAGGGGGAGGGCTATTTGATGGCACTCGATCATGTGTCGTAAGTTCTACTACAGTAGTCAGTTCAGAAAGCCTGGACAGATAGGTGTCTTCAGCCTATCCCAGATAAGATGTCAAGATGATACCTGTAGACAAAACATAATGTAGAAAGTTGTAAGTGGAAAGCTCATGACAAGATAAAATGAAGGAGACAAGACACAGCACGGGGCTTAAAGGGAAATTTTGCGTTTAAAATACACCAACATGGCATACAAAGAAACTATCATAAATCCTTATTAAACCATTCAGTCTCACCAATTAATCTTAGCAATAGCTTTATCCCATCAAAACACCAAGAATAACCAAAGTAACAGATGTCGCATCATTTGAATTTTCGAAAGTTTGGGTGAGAAAATTACTTTTGTGCAACAAATATTCGAATTTTTTCCTGTGACTGTGAGACCTTTATTTCTTGAAAAGAAAGTTACCGTACTTCCTTATTTTGAATAGTCTAAGAAATCTAAGAAAAGGAAGACAGGAGGGAGGCAAAAAATAGTGATGTTTACCTTAAAGAGTGACTCCACTTCTTGCATTTTACTATGAGCCATACAACTATGATTCAACCATTCACATTTAAACTGAATTAAGCCTTTGATATTTATTCACATTTTCTGGATATGTGTGGGTTAACAATCATACCACAAAAATGTAATCTTTTGAATTTGGATTACAGAAGCCTTAACTTTCTTCCTGCATTCTCTCAGTGATAAAGATGGGGGACAAAATTTGCAAATTCCTGTTTCCCTGAACAGTACTACTCTAAAGACACCAAAATAATGAAAATACACTCACGACACTAGTCAGCCTCATCACTCCTGAAGTCCTCACCTGCCTCGTCATCTCCAGAGTCTTCACTGGAATTGTCATCAATTTCATACTCCAGAATGGTGTCATCTGGCTGCAATTCTGGCATCATATTATCTTCTTCAGTGGCCAGGTCATGAATGTCAACTGTTGCAGGGGCAGGAAGGTTTGCTCCATGGCAATGCAAACACGAGCTGTTTTTGTGGGGGTTCATACAGTTGCAACAAGAGCATCCTGCATGCAAACTTTATGGTTTTTTGTTGCAACTGCATCTTCTTGTTGTGCATCCAGACTTGCAAAGTGTCAAGTTACTTACTGTGCAAACTGTTCAATCTGATCCCCAACTTCTTGGAACACGACAACATATGGTCAGCACACTCATCACACTGATGTGGAAACTAAATAAAAATAAAAATCTTGATAAGTCAAGAGTCATATATCTCAGTTTATGAGAAGACAGAAGTATATTAATGCCTCCTCCCACCCAACCCTAGAACTAACATTGCATTTAGTCTTGGCATTGCTCAATCTCGGACTGAGCAGTAATCATCCTTATAGGTTGACCTGCTCTCATAGTGTCTGGTTAGTTATAGTGGTACCGTACTTACTACCATTACAAGTGCCACCAACAATCAGTTCAAACTGACCCTGAGTATCAGCCCTGCTTTTATCAGGTCTCCTTCACTATATTTAAAATTATTTTTATGAATTTTGTTTATGCATGCATGACCTATCATTATCAATTTACTTTTTTATGGTTATTAGATGTGTCATTCATTCTTGAATGCCATGTTTTTCATTGCAGTGGAAAAAATAAATACTGTAAACCTCCAGCTCATTTTGCCATATTAAATCTTGATCTAGTTTCACCGTAAAACACTTCAAGTTTTTATTAAAATGAGACTAAGACTGACACTATCTAAACCTCCACTGAACATGGTTCAAAGTTTCCCAATATCACAGGGGCACTTCAAACCTGTTTTAGGGGTGGTAAGTCATGGCACCCGCTAATATGCATATCAAACAAAATAGCATGAATGATCATAAAATACAGGCAACTTATTTAGCACTTGTGGCATCTCATCACTGCAAAGCAGGGGTTTAGCAAGGATTTTAAAGTACAGCGTCTCACTTGTAACTAATTTACCAGGCACAATCCGTCTGGCACCACAGGTACCAGCACGAACGCAAAGCTCCTTACGGTTGGGTCAAGGGGGCTTCACATTGGCAACGTCTACAGTTTTTTCCAATAATCAGGTTGAATATCATGCTCACAAAGCTGTAAAAACACCTAAGCCTCCTTGAATTTTTAGGCATCCAAACATCAAAGAATGAGTAAAATGTAGACCAGGTGCAAAAAGATCCCATAAAAACAGCTGTTAGGGAAGTTTTATAATTCAAATTCAAATTTATATTACTTTACGGGAATTAATTTGTCTGTATACAACAGATTTTGGCCGGGACTACTTTGGCTTGAAATATCAGTGAGTTTTAATTATTTTTGAGCTAAATGATGTCAAATCAAACTCAATTTGGAAGGCTAGACCAACACATTTATTGGCATCTCAAAAGCGGTCCTGCTCAAATTTGGCCGTCTCTCACTCCAATTTAGCCGGCGAGATTCATGCTGGCTAAGACCTTGCTGTAAAAGCATCTTCACTTTTGCACCAAAAAAAAAAAAAATGGGGGGGGGGTATTACAACATTGGGTATTATGTTCCAATGGCATACTTAATGAATGCACAAAGACACAAAACTTTGTGTCGTAAAAGGCACTTGGAGTTTTATCTCACCACAATGATAGGTGTTTGGTAAATGAGTAATGTAGGCTAAATGAAATTCATTTCAGAGATATGCCCATATAAGATAATACCATAAAATATGTCCACAGAATACGAATGTTATTAAATGTATTATGTAGGCTTAGCCAAAATTTAAGTTGATTACATTCAAAATTGGCAAACCCAAAAATCACATAAAAATAATTTGACTAATCCCATCAAAAAAATTTTGGGCCTAGGCCTAGGCTATTCCTTCAGGTCAAATTACCTCCAAGGCAAATGGACATTTGTTGCCAGGATGTATGGGCTAAATCGTCGCAGGGGCCAGTAAAAATTAAACTAGTTAGGCTAGTAGTAGGCGAATCGTAGTAGGCTAGTTTGGCCTTAGCCTAAACGGTCTACTAAAATACTAGGCCTAGGCTTAAGAACATAGGGCCCAATAGCCTAGGCCTAGGCTAGCCTACATTTTATAGGCTAGCCTACAGCCATTTTGAAAAAAATGAAAGTGCAACGCCATGCAGTTGTAGGCTACTCTAAGCCAAGCCTGGGCCTACTAATTTAATTTAGCATTGTTAGCATAACACAAACACTCTACAATTTTGGCCTTGGCCTTCTAGGCTAGACCTTTGCAGAACCTTTAACTTTACCAATGACTAAATGAGCCGCCACATTAGCCTAAGTTCTAGGCCTTGTATTCTACTTCTAGGCTTGTGCCAAGAAGATGTTTTAATGAAGTTGTCCATGTACAACATTTTGGAAAAATTTTTAGCCATTAGGCTAACTTCACGGGACAAACTTCCCACCCACCAGGAAGCTAGGCTAGCCCTATCTCGCCGGGCCATGCAACTCACATGTCAGCTTCACAGCCAGAGGCTACCTTGTCTTGCTAATATTTGAAACAAATTTGCAGACGAAAACTGGTCTAAATAACCGCTAGGCTACGCGTCGCCTAGCTGCTAGGCCATTGGCTGCATTGCACAGTCTCTATGTGCATGGCGAGTGTGTATTTAGGCTAGCCTAGTCCTAGGCCTAGGTTCTATTCTAGGCCTTGGTTATATCGTCAGCTTGATAAACTTAGGCTAGGCCTAGGACCTTGTGTCATACATAGGGGCCTGACTCGTTAGGCTACGCTAAAAGGGATATCGCAACAGGTGCATTCAACTCCATAGCCCTAACAAATCTGAATTTTAAGTCGTTCAAAGAATCAGTCAATAAGTCTAAACAAGGAATTTGATATCAGAAAAGACTGTAGAAACGTACCTGTTCGTCGAGAGCTCCATTTTTCATGATAAGGAATGCATTCCATCCTCATCAAATCAGAACAAACGCACCTCAGTTTCGGATTGTACGCGAAATATACAACAACACACGCTACCCACAATGCAATTTTACAAACTTTCCAGCCAACCAGCTTGTGTTTATTTACAAGTATTCCCATGCTTACCTGTGACGTTATAATTAACATATCATTAAAATATGACGAAATACGTTTTGGCGCGGTTTGTTGAAACAAACCAATTGGTGAAAAAGCTGAAGGGGATGGGAGTTTCTAAGTATTTAAATATTACCAAAAAGTTGCCCGAACAAGGAGAAACAACCTCCATATATAGAAACATATGTAATGATCGACGGGAGGTAGTTTCCGTCATCGCTTATGCCGTGTGGCGCTTCAGTGACACATCGAAATGAAGGGTGTTTTGAGGTGTGCTCAAAACGAAAAACTATTAATAACTTCTTTAAATGGGGGCGTATCGGTGTGAAATTTCAGGGGCACGTTGAAAAATCAATGGTACATAAGTCACGAAAGAATCAATGGAATTGGATGCACACACACTGAGATACAGGCATTAGAAAAATTGACCGCGCAAATAGTTTCACTGTGCAACGGTAGCATTTTCAAGGTCACTTTTCGAATAGAACAGGGTGCGGCGTCGTGGATAATTGCATAGCAACCCGGAGACTGAATCAGGAGACGGGTGTGTCTCAAGGCAGCATCTTGTAGTTACTCTTTTCATAATGAAAATAACTAGCATCTCCAATGTGATGAACACTGGGATTGAGAAGTCTTTGTCTGTGGATGACTTTTCTATTACCTGTTCCTCAAAGAACATGATATGTATAGAGAGACTGATGCAAAACTGTCTCAATAAGATCCAGCATTGGTCTGACCAAAACGAATGCCGTTTTTCTCAAACAAAAACTGTTTGCATGCACTTCTTCAACAGGAGAGGGGTCCATTGCGACCAAGACCTGAGTTTAAACGGTGTTCAAATCCCAGTTGTTCCCCAGACTAAGTTACTGGGCCTGATACTCGAATATAAGCTAAACTTCAAAGCCCACATCGACTATCTCAGGCGAAAGAGCCAAGGAGCACTAAGCCTGTTGAAGGTCGTTTCAAAGATGGACTGGGGCGCTGATTGTCCTGTTTTGCTTCGACTTTACAGATCCCTGGTTAGGTCCAAACTTGATTATGGTTGCGTTGTTTACAGCTCCGTACGTGAATCATACCTGAGGAAACTTCTCCCGATACATAACCAAGGTCTAAGGATCTGTCTGGGAGCTTTCCGTACCTCCCCAATGCAGAGTCTATACATCAAAGCGAATGAACCACCCCTTCATAAAAAAAAAATGGAAGAAACTGTCACTCCAGAATGCCCTCAAACTGAGGAGCCATACACACAACCCGACCTTTGGGACGACCTTCGATCATAAATTTGGTGACATCGTTCTCACAAAACCAACAGCTATCCCTCCATTAGCTATTCGCGTTAGGGAAGGTCTATCACAGTTGTGCACCAACCCCGACCTCGTGGCACAGTTTACCTTCCCCACCACTTCTCTCTGGAAGCTAGTCGAACCAGTTGTTGACCTTAGTTTAAGGAAGTATCTGAAGATTTCAACAAATGAATTGGTGTTCCGTGCCAGCTTTAATGAGCTGAGACATAAGTACAGGGGTTATCATGCCAACCATACCGACGGCTCCAAGACCACGGACAGGGTTGCAGCAGCGGCGACATACCGGGATGGATCCTTGCAAATCAGACTACCTGATGATGCATCAATTTTTACTGCCGAACTCTAGGCACCAAAGATGGCATTCGATCTGACAGTAAACTCGGAAAGTCACCAGTTCATTGTGTTCACAGATTCACTATCCAGCCTTTTAGCACTAAAAGGCCATGAGCCAAAACATCCCGCTCTTTTAGCTCTGCCTGGTAATTCGTATAAGTTTTGTTTTTATTCAGTATGTCTTTCACTTTTTCCCCTGCTTTTCTTCCTTACTTTACAGTGCTCCTCCATAATGACTACTTATCCTATACATACGAACTAATATGGTAGCGGCCACACTCGGTGCGATGCGATTGTCGGGTTAGATGTTGGAGGGCAACCTGCCCTCACCTCCAGAAAATTGTGATAATTGAGATGCTAAATGATACAAAATGGTGCCACTAAGTGACAATTCCTGTACGCGGGATTGGAATTATCAACAGGAATGCTACCAGTGTTGTCACACGTACACGTTTACGTGTACGTGCACGTATAGCCTAAGCTACCTAGGTTTTATGTTTACATCTGTGTGTATAATAGGCTATTACTTTTTCTTCATAATGGCTTCAACTGTGCATACGGCTGTTTGTGAGGTATTGCCTGCCTTGGTCAAGACGCCTAAGTGAGTGTCCAATAATTAGCGTCTTCGATTACTCACCCGAGTCAACTCGGGTATGACGCGATGCTGTTTGCTTACTCGCGCAAGACCCAAGTGAGAGACCTCAAGCCGTTTACTTGGGGAAGTATCCCATAGTCCTCTGCGAAAACATGACAGCTAAACAACCAGTTCACACGGGTAAACATTTTTGAACATGCATATACAGTACGGCAACATAAGAGACGTGAGTGGCTGATACAGGAGTGGCGGGATGTCACGTAGGAGTTACTCCTGCAGAATATTCCAAATGAGCACGGTTTCGTGGCGATGAACGTACGCCAGCGTGCGCGTTATAGTACATGCGGGGTACTGCACTGCCACGGGCTCTGCCTTTGGCTCTTGTGGACCAACTTGCCCGATACTTTAGCAGATACAGTTAAGTGTTCGTTCATTGCACACAACTACGCATGTCCATCATGATCCCAGAAGGAAGCTCGAGAAAGCCAGGGGAACCAAATCGAACACGCTAAATGAAAGACGCAACGTGTTTGCAACGGGTGAATCATGAAAGCTCTTAACCAAATTCCACGTTTGTGGTTAGTTTATTGGTAAAAAATTGGCAAAAACATGGTTTTATTGATGGGTACCCCATCCTGATGTAAAACTTTGCTTTGTTTGAAGTTGATCTTTTGTGCAGTTATTTTCGGCTTCCCCCAAAGAACAACCCCTCGTGGACAACACTGACCTGAGACGGTGTTGCATGATAATAATGAGCACAGCAGATAAAAAGTGTACCTTGAAGCTCTCGGAGCGAAGGAAAACAGTGCTAAAAGTGCGAAAAGATATGAGAAAGCTTTGATAGTTTCGAAACAATTTGTAAAGAAACATGACCAAAATATACTCGTAACCTCACCGCCACTGAGCTTTTCACAAGAACGTATTGCTGAGCGAATAGCTTCCATGCCCCACCCCCCCCCGCTTATGGCACCACTAACTATTACCAGACTAACTATTACCAGTCCCATTATGCCTATTTTGCTAACTCATTTGTGTGTTTGAGTCAAATTACCCTGATCGGGAATACCTCATCATGAAAAGTGGGGGACGGCTTTACATTTTTTTACGTTGTTCTGGCATCAAGTGATCCTATATTTTCTATATCTGTATCATTTGGGGCTTGTTTTCCTATATTGTCCTATATTTTTCTGATCTTGCCAAAAAAATTTGTTACGTGGTATTTTGGGGTGATTTTTTCAGTTGAAATCTTTTTCCAAGATAGTGTCTAAGACTTAAAGTGGCTTAGTCAACCAGGTAGCAGTGTAAAGATGCCACGTATCTAAATTAGATGCAAGCACACAAAGACAATTAGACGATTCTGAGATATTCTCTTATGAAACTGCATTCGGCACAATGAGCTTATCTTTCTTCAACCATAAATGTGCCAGCATCTTAAGTTTGGTTTTAAGCAGACTATGATTTCATCTCTTTGAGGTAATTGTTGTGGTATTGTCAAGGGAATGGATGAGAGCTTTGTGTGTCTGGAACCCTCTGTGGTCATTCAGTCGTCCAGATTTTAAGACCCTTACCTTCACTTTGCAAGCTCAGATAGCTGGTCTGTGATATAATTAATTCTTAATTAATTTTAATCCCAAAATGTTATAGTACAATGTTTCTAAATACCAATCATTTTTCCTGTCATCTACCATCCTTCCTCAAACAGACTCGTTATTAGTTAAGTTTATTGTTCAAAGTGTTGTATAATTACAATTTCCCACTAAAGGTTAAAAACTTAGTCCTTTGAGAAAATAAGAGTCTCACTTACGAGTTTACAATATGCAGATCTCTAAAGGTTTTTCCCCTAAACTCTACTAGAGGCTCTATGGGAAGCGCCTGGGTGCAACCTTAATATATACATCAGACCAAAGTAGAACATTTGATCAATCTACGGGGTCTGGTTCTACAGTGCTCATCATCGGTGGCAAGTGGGGAACTTGCGAAGTTGCTCTTCCCTAATTTTGTCATGTAATTTCCCTCAAGTGAGATTTTAGGTATTATGTTAATTCACAGACACTTTTGCGTACTGTATGCATCTTGACTTACAAACTAGATACTTTGCTGCCAAGTTGTATTGATTCAAAGTGAGCGGTGACGTGTTTAAGGGGAGGAGCCACTGAGCCATGCCTCCCCCCCCCCTCGCTGATGCCGTTTTTATTTTAATTAATAACCTAAAATATGTATATTTTTGAAAACAAACTTTACTTTAAAAGATAACATACTCAAAATTGCAGGTTTTCTTGCCTCTTTGCACTAATAATAACATTTATGGACACTTTATTCCTGGTCCGAAATCTGCAAATACACAGCATTCAAGGGATTCACCCTTACCCTTTCACCAAAATAGGTTGTTTCCTAAGTTCATGTGGATGACAGAACCACATTTCTGCCACTTGGCTCACACTGGCGTAGCAAGCGGGTGCACTGAGTGGACAATGTCCAGGGGGCCCCAACCGAATGCGAAAAAGTAATTCCCAAAGAATCGTACTTCTGCCCACCGTCTGACCACCCAGTACAGACTCCAAAGGAACCACAAAGCAATCACCAACTGCAGAAATTCCTTCGAAGAACCAAGCAAAAATGGTATACGGGAGTGAATCCTGATCTGGCGCGTGCAAGTTCTCACTCTTACCCCGTACCTCACAATGGAGATTGGAGGGGTCTTAGGAAAATGGGTTTATGTTATCATTGGTTTGGGACCCCTTGCTGCCTCTTGTCCACGGGCCGCCGAGGGTCTTGATGCGCCGCCGCCAACACTTGTGATACCGGTACATCACTTTTCTATCATTTGAGTAGTATAGTTTTCTAAGGTACAGTGTTTGTTCCATCCTCAACTTTAAAGATAATTAGGACCGCTTGTGTGTGACATTCCTAATTTACTCATTTGTTTTTCCATGTAAAAATCAAATTTATTCATCAATATGCTTCCTATGAAACCTATATTTCTATGATGGACCACTTTGAAGCCTGGTTCTTTCAAGCTTCAACCTGAACCTTTAATTTTCACTATCGTGATAAGAACGTTGTACATTTGTGAAATCAAATGTAACTCGAAACTTCCCATGCTCTAACTTACCGATTAGAAAAACACTTTTTTTCGTGCGGGAATGTTATCGTAGTTGTTTAACATTATATGGCAAGAGACCGTTGAATAAACTGCATGCTTTATTTTGAAATTAAACACTTCCCTTTCGATTCTAAAAATTTCTGTGACGATATGAACGGTGCGCTAAAATGACATTTAAAAAGAAATCGGCTCATAAAGAATACTGGCCATTTGTAACAGTGGTGAACTAGAAGTAGGATGGAGATATGTGGTCGAATAGGCATACTGCTTTTGTCTTTATTTCCATTATTATTCCTGTTGGTGAGTAGGTGTTCATGCGAGCAAAACAAGAGACACGACGTAAAATGTAAGTATTTTTTCTACTCAATTTCGTCATTGCTACCGTGTTTCAGTGACTTCCTTTTAATACCCAAATGTGGAAATGGTCAGCTCACCAAATCATAGTTACAGCGCATTGATTAACATCGGAGTTGTTCTTTCTCCGATTATTATTATTGCATTATTTCTCTGTTATTGAACACATAATTGTAGATAATACTGTTTTTCTCTGTGTATTACGATATGAAACTTTAGAATTAATAAGGGTACTAGTGAAGGTCAGAATTGTTTTTGTGACATAACATTTTGTGCGAGTACTAGCTTTCTTTTTATATATTCTTTGCAACACCGTTACAAAAACAAAAGCTTCGGACAGGTATGGAAAAGTACCGCAATTGTTCTCAAGTAATATTTCTCCAATGCGTAAGTCTACAATTGAAAGTCAAGTCCATAACAGCTATTTTTTTGAAAGGATAAATGTTACATTTTTGTTTTCTTTATTCATGTTATACCTCATGTGTCAACACTAGATGCGTGTGGCAAGCACGGGGTATGCAATTGCACCAAGAGCCATTCAGGGATGAATGTAGACTGCAGGAACAAGAGTCTGAAAGACGTTCCTGCTAATGTACCTCTTAACACAACAATATTGTGAGTACTGACCTAAAGGTATCTACGAAACTAAATGTATTGCCAGTTCAACAACTAAACAAAGCTACAAGTAAAATAGTCATTGTCTAGCTACTCTAAATCATACAATTGGCCATTTTTGTACATTACTAAAGAGTAAGAGAGTGGTAAACTGACCTATAAAGCATGTTATGAGCATCGCTAAACACAAAGGACGCAGAAAAATGAAGCCAGAATGCTTACAGCGATGTTTGTGAATTTTAAAGAATTGTTTACCTTAAAATTACATCTCCCAGTGTTTTGTAATAGGATATAAACTTATTTTTTCATAGTGTGTGTACATTGTCTTACCACCTCATAGCAATGTCCCGAAGAAGTTATCTCTTTGGGGGAAGATCAACCCCAATGTGTAATCTTTGCACGGGGAATGGTAAATAATTTTGTTCCACCAAGGAGAGGAATATGACTACATCTTAATGAAACCAGTGAGTACGACTCTCTGTTGAGATCAAGAGTTGTGAACTCCCTTGGGCAATATTCGCAGTTGCTATCCGTGTATGCTACGTAAGTTAACGTAACAGATCAACCCTGGCTGTGTTCATTTTAGTGTTCAATGTGTGCAGTGTTTTTTGCTACCACTCCACTGTGCTCGTATTTACAATCGGTTTGTTCAGCGCAGAAGTGATGGTATGAGCAACTGAAAAGATTGTTTTATCAGTGGCCACGAGGGGGCCAGGGGGCAATGCCTCTGTCCCAAATTCTTTTGTAACACATTACCCTTCCGCAAAACAATTTCAAGTGATGTAATTAAAAAGAAACAGCAAGGGTTTCTTTGACAGAAGAAAATGCCGACATTTACATGAAATAAAAGCTTTAATAAATGTGGCCAGCTTGGCAATTAATGAATTTGACCAGTTAACAGGAACTCAATTGAAAATATTGTGAGAGCGTAAAAGGTGTCGGGCAGACAAGCGTTAATTTTGGTTGACCCCCTTCAGAATACACTTGCCCCCTACCAAAGAACTGACTGGTTTTACTTGCTTAAGTGGGCTCTGCGTGTGCTGTAAACTGATGAAGTCATACTATGACTTATAATAATCAATTATCAAGAAGAATTAGGAAGTAAACTAGTATTAATTTTCAACATGGTGAGCACTTATGGCAACGGCCGAGAAACGACTTTTGAGTGTAGTAAAATGATGCCCTTTCGGTGACATTTTCTTCAATTCATTATCTTTTTATGGATTTTTTAATTTCAGTAACACCACATTTATTTGTCTTTGCGTAGGTCGTTTGCACATCGACAGAACAAGTGTAAAGGCTCGTTTTGTCTATTTAGTATTGCCACTGAAGTACAGTTGTACGGTGGGTAATATAAAGAGTACGTAGAGAAAACGCTTTAGTGCCTAAAAGGAGCGCCGGATAATCAACTAAATGAGTTAAGCAGCAACAAATTTCCATATTCCCTAGGCTGTCCAAGTATTTCTTTTCTGTTGGCCAGCAGCCATGAGTGTTCATCATGCTAACTAAACTGCTGCTGCCTGTGGAATGGCGGTGATGAAAATAACGTATCAGTTTTTTCGTTCTGAACAAAATAATTCTTACTGAGACACAGAAATAAAACAGGTCGGAGCCCATGTTGATACCAAACAAAAAAGACACGTCTGGAATCGCCCTACAAGTCAGAACTTTACTAGTTTCGTACTTTTAGTTTTGTCAAGCTGTTGTTCCAACTGGATATTTTCAGCAGACAGTTAGCAGGAGAGATTTACACTAGATAAATTTACATGACCTTATTAAGTTCTGTTTTTAGACACTTTTTTAGAAATTTGCCAAGCGGCAGTCAAGTTCCTATTCCCACCAACTGCCTCCATATTTTCCCGATTTTTTTTTCTTTTTAAATTCGAAGACTAATCACAGAGCCAATACCCCCTTCCTTTGGGTGTCGTGTGTGGTGTGAAAGAAACCAGTGTCTTTGTTGCTCTTTCAGACGGGTTTTCTTTTAAGTATACCGCTGCTTTTCTCTTGTTAAATCATTATCTTTTTCAAAGCCAAAAAATATTCGAATTTCTGGAAATGGATATTGTTTTACTCCTTTCATTATTTATGATGAGGTGGGTTGTTTTTATTTTGCTCACAGGAAACTTTCAGGAAATAGCATCCAAACCCTTCAACCAAGCAGTTTTGAAGGACTTACAAGCTTAGAGAAGTTGTGAGTGCACGTTAACTTTTGGTCGGCAAATGATATTCACTATTTTTGCAACGTAACTGAAGATTGAGTGATATCGAAAGCTTCGATGCTTTATTTTTATCCTTTCTCACTTTGATGGGAGATTTGAGTCGTCATAGTTTGAGCGGGCGTTCCTTATACGGAGAACAGGGGTACAATTCACGTTTTGAAGAAAACCATGTTATTCCACAAAACGACAGACGTATATTAAAACTTTACACAAATCACACACTTCATAGACACTTCACTCGAAATCGGTGATTTTTTAGTTCCCAAAGACAAGATAGGTTTGAAAGTTTCTGGTATGGTTTAAAAGGCTCGTACTGGCAGGATCTGAGCCACCCGCAGGCCTTCCATGACCTATATGTTTGAGAGAGCCTTTCTAGGGAATAAAAGGTGACGTTGCATTTAATCATGGGTTGCTGGGACACGTCCGCAGGAGAGGGGGATCTGTATTCCTGGGCCTACTCGAAGAATTAAGGGGACCTGCATAGCGGTTATATCATTTCAGTTTTCTAAAGAGCCCAATACGCTTCCGGAGGCTCCCGTACACGTTTGTTCCTAGGGCCCTCTCCTTTTTGGTTTCGATGGTAAGAGAAACCTGTGCATTCATGATGGCGTGTGTGTATGTATGGGTGTATGTGCGTGTGTGTATAGACCCAACATTTCAGACAAGGTGAGGACATTTTCTATTCAAGATGAGGTCCTCAGGTGTCAGAACAATAGATTTCAGAGGTCCCCAGGTGTCTAACAATAGACAGTCTATTGTTAAGGTTAGGGTTAAGGAAGCAAACACAAGGGAAAGAACAATGAGGTCCCCTCCTTGATAGGAAAAAAGCACCTGTACGTGTGTATGTGTGTATGTGTGTTTGGGACACTTTGCTCGTTAACACGATATCTCCAGATGGGAAAGTCTGACAGTTCTCACACATGGTACATAGATGCCCCATATTGAGAGAAAGAACCCTATTGTTTTTGGTGGAGGTCAAAGGTCATCTGGGGTCACCAGGGGTCAAACTACGAAAACCTTGTTAACACGATATCTCAAGTTAGGAAGCTTGGATTGATTTCATACTAAGTATGTAGATTTGTTATGGTGAGAGGAAGAACTCTATTGTTTTGTGCGGGGTCAAGGGTCATCTGGGGTCACTAAGGGTCAAAACCCGAAAACCTTGTTAACACGATATTTCAAGGTACGAAGCTTGGATTGATTTCATACTAAGTATGTAGATGCGTTATGGTGAGAGGAAGAATGCTATTGTTTTTCGCGGAGGTCAAAGTTCATCTAGGGTCAAACTCCGAAAACCTTGTTAACAGGATATCTCGAAGTAGAAAGCTTGGATTGATTTCGTACTTAGTATGTAGATGTGTTATGATAAAAGGAAGAATCCTATTGTTTTTGGTGGAGTCAAAGTTCATCTGGGGTCACCAGGAGTAAAACTCTGAAAACAATGTTAATATGATATCTGGAGGTAGGAAGCTTGGTTTGATTTCATACTTAGTATGTTGATGCGTTTTGGTAAGACAGAGAACTCTCATTGGTTTTGGTGGGGGTCAAAGGACATTTGGGGTCACCGGGGTCAAACTCTCAGAACCTTGTTAACACCATGTCTTGATGTAAGAAGCTTGCTTCTATTTTTGGTTTCGATGTTAAGAGAAAGCTATGCATTCATGATGGCGCGTGTATGTATGTGTGTATGTGCGTGTGTGTTTGTGTGTATGTGTGACCCAACATTTCAGTCAAGGTGAGGACATTTTCTGTTCAAGATGAGGTACTCAGGTGTCAGAACAATAGATTTCAGAGATCCTCAGGTGTCAAACAGTAGACAGTCTATTGTTAAGGTTAGGGTTAAGGAAGCAAACAGAAAGGAAAGAACAATGAGGTCCTCTCCTTGATAGGAAAAAAAACCTGTATGTGTATGTATGCGTGTATGTTTGTGACACTTTGCTAGCTAACGCGATATCGCCAGATGTGAAAGTCTGACAGTTCTCAAACTTGGTACATAGATGCCCCATATTGGGAGAGAGAACCCCATTGTTTTTGGTGGAGGTCAAAGGTCCTCTGGGATCACCAGGGGTCAAACTCCGACAACATTGTTAACATGATATCTCAAGTTAGGAAGCTTGGATTTCATACGCAGTATGTAGATGCATTATGGTGAGAGAAAAGAACCCTACTGTTTTTGGCGGGGTCAAAGGTCATCTGGGGTCACCAGGAGTCAAACTGCGCAAACCTTTTTAACACGATATCTCAAGTTAAGAAGCTTGGATTGATTTCATACTTAGTATGTAGATGTATTATATTAAGAGGAAGAACCCTATCGTTATTAGTGGGGGTCAAAGGTCATCTGGGGTCACCAGGGGTCAAACTGTGAAAACCTTGTTAACACGATATCTCAAGTTAGGAAGCTTGGATTGATTTCATACTAAGTATGTAGATGTATTTTGGTGAGAGGAAGAAACCGATTGTCATTAGAGGGGGTCAAAGGTCATCTGGGGTCACCGGGGGTCAAGGCCCGAGAACTGTGTTAACACGAAATCTCAAGGTTCGAAGCTTGGATTGATTTCATACTAACTATGTGGATACGTTATGGTGAGAGGGAGAACCCTTTTGATTTTGGAGGAGGTTAAAGGTCATCTAGGGTCAATGGGGGTTAAACTCCGAAAACCTTGTTAACACAATATCACAAGGTACGAAGCTTGGATTGATTTCATACTTAGTATGTAGATGCAATATGGTTAGAGGAAAATCCCTGTTATTTTTGGTTGGGTCAAAGGTCATCTGGGGTCACCGTGGGTCAAAGCCCGAAAACTTTGTTAACGCTGAATCTCAAATACGAAGCTTGGGTTGAGTTCATACTAAGTTTGTAGATGCGCTAGGGTAAAAGGAAGAACCCCTTTGTTTTTGGCAGGGGTCAAAGGTCATCTGGGATCAATGGGGGTCAAACTCCGAAAACCTTGTTAACACGATATTTCAAAGTAGGAAGTTTGGATTGATTTCCTACTTAGTATGTAGATGTGTTATGTTTAAATGAAGAACCCTATTGTTTTGGGGTCAGAATTTATATGGGGTCACCAGGGGTCAAACTCTGAAAACAATGTTAGAGTAACATATCTCGAGGTAGGAAGCTGGTTTGATTTCATTTCATTCTTAGTATGTTGATGCGTTTTGGTAAGATAAAGAACCCTCATTGGTTTTGGTGGAGGTCAAAGATCATTTGGGGTCACTGGGGTCAAACTCTGAGAACCTTGTTAACACCATGTCTTGATGTAAGAAGCTTGGTTTTATTTTTCAGGATACATAGTGTTATAGAGAGACTAAGCACCTATTATTTTTTGTGGATGTCAAAGGTAACCTGGGGTCACCAGAGGTGAAACTCTGAAAACCAAGACTTTATCTGGGGTCACCAGAGGTCAAAAAGGAAAAAGTCTCAAGAGTTCCCAAGATCTTAACCTGAGGTCACCGGGGGTTAAACTCTAAAAACCAAGACTTTATCTGGGGTCACCAGGGGTTAAACTCTGAAAACCAAGACTTTATCTGAATTCAAAAAGGAAAATTTTCCAAGAATTACCAAGACCTTCATCTCGGGTCACCATGGGTCAAAAAGCAAAAATTTTAAGACTTTACAATATCGTCATCTGGGGTCTGCAAAGGTCGAAATCCAATTTTCCCAAGAATCCCCAAGATCAAATATGAACACAAAACTGTATTTTTTTAACACCTTAAGACAGCATTTAACCAATGACTTGAAGACATGGGGTAACATAGCATTGTTGCGAGTAAAACATACAGTATGCATCATCGAAACTTCAATGCATTTTTGCATTCTGGTTCAGTATTCAGATGTGTTATAGTGAGCCTAAGCACCTATTAGTTTTTGGTGGATGTCAAAAGTCACCTGGGGTCACCAGGGGTCAAACTCTGAAAACAAAGACCTTATCTGGGGTCACCAGAGGTCAAAAAAGAAATTTCCCAAGAGTTCCCAAGACCTTCATCTCGGGTCACCATGGGTCAAAAAGCAATACAGTATGCATCATCGAAACTTCAATGCATTTTTGCATTCTGGTTAAATCCATGTAGATTGGTCCAGATTTTTTACTCAGAGGATACCGAGAAAAGTAACCTTGATTACGCTCTCAAAACGATGTTTAGTAATTAAACATTTTTCTAAACACTCTTTGCCCCTACTTTGTAAATATGTTTACAGGCTAAACACACGTGTCTAGTTCTTAAACATTGTGTTTGGAAATACGTTTCAATGCTAAACATTTAATATTTAATTGCTAAACATGTTTAGAGTTTAAACATGTTTACAAAGTGGGGGCAAAATAAGTGTTCAATTGTTAAACACGTTTTTAGAGTGTAATGCTGGAAATGACCTGTTTCATTCAATTTTTTTTGTTATTATTTTAACCAAGGATGTTAGATTCCAACAACATCTCCACAGTAAGCGATGATGTACTCTCGTCGTGTGATTGGCTCAACAGTTTGTAAGCAATGTTTTCTTCTTTTGTTGTGATAAAGTTATCAAATCCCACGTACACATGAATACGTAAGCCAGCAAGTGAGTTCTACATGACAGGAAAACTTCATAACCATAGATCTTTTTCCAAATAACAACTACAAAGGATTGTGGAATAGAATTTTGGAGCAGGTCATTTTTGTCAGTGGCGAAAAACCAGGCAAAACAACATTTTATCCAACAGTCTCTTTTCAAATATTATTTTCGTTCTGACTAGTTCAGTCTAGCCTACCTTAATGCACAATGAGGATGTGTATTGAACAAGTTGATTACGTGCAGCAAGGTACTGAAAGGAACACATACAAATGTATTACTGGTTGAAGCTACAACTTTGAATCCATTTCAGTTCTTGAAGCCATTTAAGCCGTGAAATTCAGGGACTACCGCAAGACAGTCTTAGGGCTAGAATTGTCTGCCGCGTAAAATCATGAGTCCCTTTGGACTTCAAACTGATAGGTGGAATTTCAAATTACACCTGAATACTTGTATGAAACCAGTGAATGAGAACTGTTGCTATGTTTGTCTGCTCTAGTTGTTTCTCTCGGTTGTGTATTGCTAGACATTTTGTAACAACTGAGGTACATCAGGAAGATTTTCTCCATGAATTTTAAAATTATGTTTTACACCCCTTTTTAATCCAGGAATTTATCGAGAAACAATATTACACTTATACCTGAGCAGCTACTGTCATGTTCACCGAAGCTATATTCAGTGTTCAGTGTAAGTATAGCAAACTCATATCAGATTTTAACATTATAAACAGGTTCCGACTTGGCAAAACCTACGCTGCTTCCGAGGCGGCTACAACATACTTTTAAGTACTCATCACAGGCCTGGTCTTACAGACCACATTAACTCATGTGCCTGGTTTGGGAGAAGCCGAGGGGGTTTCTAGCATTGAAGGACAGGCACCAGTATTTTTATTTGATATAAGTTTCTCGAGTAAGTTTTTCGAGTAACTGTTTCTTTTCTTAGAACGGTAAAAATTTTTGCAGCCTTGGCTGAAGATACTTACTTCTATTTTCTTAAACGCAATCGCTTTACAATTTATGCAGTTACTAGACAATCTCTGTCAATTGTACAGAAAAACATGCAATCGTTTCCGGCACGTGCTGTACCTTTGTAACGTCGAACGTCGATTTGGATTTTTGCGACAGACTGATCAAACTTTTGTGCTACATCTACCCCATATCTTATCTACATCCTGACCCAAACAAGCACAGTCAGTATGATGCTGACGTAACTAAAATTTGGCTTGTAGAAATGATTCAAGCCTTCTATCCATCTTTGTGATGGATGTTGAAACGTCCTGTTTTAGACGTTACTTCAAGCAATTTCAGAATTCATTAGAGTATGTAAGTAAAGTGGCCAACTTGCAATGTCGATGAAAATCTTTTATAGCATAAAACTTCTACGTTAGGCATATCCCCTGTTTGTACTATTCATGATTAACGATATTATGAAGTATTTTGTTAAATTTAATGTTTTCTTTATCACAAAGAGATATATCGTACAATCGTTTACGAGGCTTACCTGCAATTCTCTTCCAAAGATCAAAGCTTCTGTCGTCAATGTAAGTAATTTTTACGAATAATCATGTTTGCAAGGCTAAACATCAAACTTTAAATGAAACTGTATCTAATTGATTAGGCGGTTCAATTCTTATGTTGGAAGAGGTTGAGGTTACAGGCGCGGATACGGGGGGGGGGGCATCGGGCGCACGCCCCCCTTTTTTCGATGACCAACGATTTTTTTTACCAACGATGCTGCAAAAAAGCAAAAAAAAAAAAGTCCTCGAAAATCCTGGATCAGCCCCCCCCCCTGTCGGGCAAATCTTGGCGCCACCCCTGTGTGTGCGCCCCGCGTTCTCAAAATCCTGGATCCGCGCCTGGGTTATTTGACAATTAACTCTATTCAGTTAACTTTATTCGATCACAACTTAATAATGGTAAAAATGCACTGGGATTATATTCAGATCTTACGAAGGCTTTTGATACCGTGGACCATTCAATTTTATTAGCCAATAACTTCATTATGGTATCCGTGGAAAAGCCAATAGCATTATTTCATCCTACCTAAAAAACCGTAAACGGTGTGTTTATGTCAACCATACTTCATCTAGTTATTCAGAAGTCTCCACTGGAGTTCCCCAAGGTTCTGTTCTTGGACCTTTACTGTTTCTCATTTACATTAATGATATATGCAATGCTGTTTCTGATACTTCTACCCGTTTCTTTGACGATGATACAAATATTTTCCTGATAGAAAATGTACTGGTTCAATCCAAAAAGGTGTTCATACATTAAGTAAAATTCATGATCGGTTTGACCCTAATAACCTCACTTGGCATTCGGGTAAAACCACTAACTACATATTCCATTCTAGTAATAAAGAACACTCACGTTGTAACAGTTTTGTTTTTAAGGATAGTACCATTAATAAGTCCTCTAGCACCAAATATCTAGGTTTAATTATTGACGATAAGCTGTCTCGGGAAGAACACACAAAAGATCTTTGTAATTCACTTGTTAAGTACACTTGTATTTTCTATCAGGTCAAGGATTGCTCCCCAAGAAAACTGCTTTACATTAATACTGTGCCTTTGTTTTTTCCAAACTTCGTTACGCTGTTGAAATTTATGGTATCGCAAAAGCATCAATTCTTAAGTCCGTTCAAGTTCTTCAAAATAAGCTACTCAAGTTATTAACTGGTAAACCAAGACCCCACCCCACCAAGCAGCTATGTCACGAGTATAATTTATTTATGTTAAGTGACATCCATTTTTACTGTATGTGTCAAATAATATATAGATACTGCAATAATATGCTACCTAATTCTATTTCCTCGGCCTCTTTTCCTCTACGTTACTCCGTTCAAAATAGGCCAACATCTGTAAGCACCCGCAACAAAGATCTTTTTATGGTATCTCATAATACACGACATGGTATATTGTTATTGAGTAATTATTGATACCGTTTATGGCAAGACATACCGCCCGACGTAAAATCATCTAAATCCTTTAAACATTTTCCAGAATAGATTAAAACATCATGTACTTAATGAGTAACTTGTTTATTGTGCAGTGTAATTGAATTTACATACCTTCGTTTTCATCAGATAATGGTTAACTATTGTATTCCTAGAAAGTATTCCGTACTATATGTTACTTTTATTTTTTGTTATTAAGGTCACTAGCCTAGTCAACAGGTTTCTGTTTTCTAGTGTCCTTCAAATGATTTATTGCTACTTTGCTATCTATATCAATGTTCTTTATGTACTGTTTATGAAATCATTTGTGAAATAAATCTGAATTGACTTGAATTGAATTTAATATCTTGAAGACGTAAAAGTGTGTAAAATTGGCATTATGGCTACGCCCATGACCAATTTTTCTCCAGATTGGGGGATACTAGATTCTCACCGAAGGGTGATATTCCCAAACTGTCGAACCAAACACGATTGTGTCATGTGTCATGTAAAATCATTTCATGAGATATCAATCTATTTGAACCAGGGATGTCAGTATTTTTGTTAAGTATAAACAGACGGGTAGTGCCAAAAATTGAAATTTCACTGTTTCAAAACATCTCATGGGCTGAAGTGAAGTATTGATAATATACCATGAAAGACTTTGGTAGATGTTAGAATGAGGAATTTTTTAATGTTTTCACCTCGATTGCTTTTTAAAACCACTCACCTTCAATATCATCTCACTCCACAGTACTTTATTATCTAACGAACTCCAGGACGTACCAGCGAATATGCTTTTTAAGTCTTCCGGACTGAAGAAAATGTAAGGCTAAGTAAATTTTGAATTGCACTTTTTTGCTTCCTCAATTTGTATGCCAATATTTATATATTTGATACTTACACATGGCTTTCCCTCTTTTTCCTTTGCATTCTGACGAGCATGCACATCATGCGTTTAGCCTAGTGACGAACTTAATACTAAAACACCTGGTTCGTTGCTAGGAAAAACGCGGTGTTTCTGTCTTTAAAACGAAAAGGGGACGAAGTGCTTCGTTAAAATGAATTGAATACGTTGATACAGTACAAGTTCATAACGAATCGTGAAGCCATCTGCAGCGACATTACAGACAAAATCCTGTGCTTAAGTACAAACAAAAACGATTTAAGCCGGATATAAGCTAGATTACTGCAATAAGACTAACAGTTTTAGTGACCTTTTTCACAGAAACCTTTCTTACAACAAGCTGACTTCTTTACCCAAGCAGTTGTTTCAGTTTACAACTAATGTGGAACAAATGTAAGTAATCTATTTGTTCGATGTAAGCAAATGTCACAATTATGTTTCGTACTGAAACTCCCTGAAATTAAGAATCTTAAGGGGAAAATTTCGTCACAATGTGTATAAGAATCAAGCCCGCGGCCGAGGGGGGGGGGACGTCAATTCGAAAAATTTACCCCTCTAAAGAATTCAAAACCATTATTGCCTTACTGCATTTCAATTTATTTCACGGCCTTAATACTTTTTCGTACCCTTCAGTATAGGCCTACCTTGTTTGACTCCGAGCCTGATAAGAATACTCCAGTATCAAAATTCGTTTTTCAATATGTAATAATGTTTAAAAGAAAAACTTTGGTTACGTCTAAATAATGTTTTTTATTTTACTAAACATTTTAGAAAATACATTTAAGGGATAAAGTAGAGATTTGTTTTTTATGGTAATGTTTAGAATACGGTTTTGGCAAACGGTCATTTAGTTTTCTATAAAAAAGAAAAACATCTGGGATTTATCGAGGTAATTAGTTTCACCTTCGGTACTTAGTCGCACGACCTTTAAGGTATGCGCCGACCATAATGTTAGCAGAATTTAATACCAATAGGTTTACCTTCCGATTGCATTCTCCATCTGACAGTTACATTTCCAACAACCAACTTAGATATCTCCCAGAAGACATTTTTGCAGCAACTTCGCTTCTTGAGACAATATAAGTACAGCCTTAGCATAAGTACATCTCTTGGAATCTTAGTTATTACAAACAAATTTTACATGTCGCGTAACAAGTGTTAGTGAATATTGAGAGCCCAGTTATGCAATTTTAAGTCCAAGTAAACACACTTTAGTCAAAACAATGTAAGACGGGGCTTGTCATGTGTTAGTCAAAAATATTTTAGTATAGTTTCTGACTAATCGGCTTCGTTTCTTGCCAATTTTAACCCTCTCTGACTTATTTGTTAGCTATAATTTATTTTTCTTATTGTCGAACTGGCAGGGGGTGGTCCTAGGTGTCCCCGACGGGCTGGGGCTCGAAGAGGGCGGCAGCAGCTCGAAGCCACAGCAAAAGTGAGGGGTTGCAGAGAGGATCGCAAAAGGGAGAACTGAGCCAAACATTTCAGATTATTTGTTGAACATTTCAAATCTCTGGCTTTTTTAGGACGATTTGAGGAATTTTGGGGCTTCTTAAAGAAGATTTGGGAAAAATAAAGGTGTTATTGAAGAACGTTTCTTGGGGTTCTTTGTTACAGAATCTGCCTTCCTTGAGAACAAAATTATGTGAAGCTTTGGGGAAGCTGTTCGCAGTCGAGCAGTACTTGCTTTATCGTAGAATTCAAAGGAAGATTTCTTTGGACGGGTGTGTTAGTTAGTTAGTTAGATGGGATTTTACGACGTACCAACACGATTGTGTTATATAGTGTCACCTAGAAAAGAAAAAGGTGTAATGTTGTGGTATAATTAACTAAAAAAGTGGGGTCAAATTCCAGTAAAAGGTCTAGGCAAATGCAGGAGTCATGTCAAAAATTTCTATACAGTTTACTTTCCTTGAGAAAGCCCAAAATAAGGGAAGCATCTGTCTGCTAAAATAAAGTTTTCAGGTCTGGCACAGCGTAGTACTTCTGGAGAATTTGGACGGGTGGGGGAGAGACAGCAATCAACGACGGAGACCACTGCCACACCTCCACCCTCACCAGACATTGGTCAATATTTGACAAGGATAGGTGACTGAGACATCGCCTGTGTTACCTTATGTATACAGTGTTTTTTTTTTATTTTATTGTAGAATCTTATCCCATAATAACCTGTCGTCTATTCCTAATGATACATTTGCATCAACCGTTAACGTTCAGGGAATGTAAGTATTGTTCCACTTTGCATTCTGTTTCATACTTTAAATAATGTAGCGTCGACGTTTTGATCAATCACAAATTTCTCTTTCTGGTTCGTTTTTAAAACTAAATTGATCTCACGCAGTTTCCCACAACAGGAAAATAGAAGGAAAAATCAGGCCATAAACCCAAGGCATTGAAGTCACCATCTCCTTGACAACCACCCGACGTCATATTAGAATATAAAGAATGAATGTAATGTAAACTGTAATTAGTTGCGGGCTTACCCCTGCAATTATATTTTTATGGTCATGACGTAATATGCATACGGTCTATTGTAGCCCTTGTAAAAAGTTTCAGGTGTTCACCTGACTGGGAGTATCTGCATTTTGGGAGTAGACAACACGACGTGGTAAAGCCTTGTAAGTAGGGGAAGTGATTTTGAACGTCTTTATTCTTAAATGCAGATATTTATCCAATAACCACCTACAAAGCATCCCATCACAACTTTTTGACAATTTATCTTGGCTGAAATCTCTGTGAGTATCTTATCGTTTGATATTCTATTGCAGGGAATGACTTTTAAAAATATCTCCCAAAAAGTTCATTAAACTTTCTTACACGTGTCATATATGCCTTGCATGTTGTTCAACCGAACTTTTGCGATATTCAATTGTTCGTTAACGTCTTTCAGAAATAACGTTACCGCTAAATGTGCATAATTTTGGACCATGCTTTAGAAGTTGATAAATGACTTTACATTACAAATAATCCGAGACCTAAATAATAGATTCTAGTTTTGGAATCTCCCGGCTTAAGATTTAGCAACGCCAAAACTGCTGACGACATGTAAGTAAAAAAGATGCAAATTGACTATTACCTAGTTCTGCTTCTTTCAGAGTCTTATCATGTAATAAATTGCAGTCAATTCCAGCTGACGCCTTTCTTTCAACACTCCATCTGGCTTCCATGTAAGTCATACGTATCATGAAATTGATGCCTATCACAACAGAAATTGGCTATACAACGTTCCGTTCTTCTTTTTGTTAATAAAGGCAATGGCTGACTCTTTTGCGCTTCGTTATGTAATACATTACGTGCATTACGTAATTGTAGACCAATGCATACAATATCTAAATGTCACTTTTACTTTCGTGGAGAAGTGTGAATTTGCTCATCTGATTCACTTCAGGCTATTTATCCTATTCCTTTTCTTCATTTTCACCTCAACTATACCTCAACTATAGATTGTCATACATGAAGTATCTACCGGAATTCGGGCTCCCATCACTTCTGTCTCCTTGTTTTTCGTTTTTCGTTGGATGCACAGTTGGTGAAAATTGTAGGCAACATTTGAAGCCTAGGAAAAACATAGTAATGTCTGATAGGTGCCCACGGACGCTCAACATTTAACTAAAAGTGTGTCTTTATGGAGTACCCAAGCTAATTACACTGTTTGAGATTGCTTAGTAATGTTTGCTTCAACATACATTTTCTTCCAGTCGTCTAGGTTCAAATATGCTTCGTGATCTGCCAGAGACTTTATTTTCCCGCAGCATCAAACTCAAAGACGTGTAAGTGTGTAGATATAGCGAAAATGTAAAGAAATATCACCTTGTCGACTAATTCGCCAACTCGTAAGAAAATAAAACGTCTATAATCTGACATATAACCTTAATCACATGAAAACAATGAAACGTTGAAGGGAAGCTTACTATCTGTTTTGATAAGAGTATCAAATGCCAACCTAAAAATTTATTCCAAATAAGTTCAATTATGTATACCGCAGATTTGATGACTAATAACATAATATTTAATTAGTCAACGTTATTTTTATTGCAGCCGTGCCTCGAGAAACCACCTTGAGACAATACCAGTAAATTTCTCATCAATGGCCGAATTGTCCTTTGTGTGAGTTTAGTAAAAAAACATTAACATTTCAAATTAAAAATTGAAGCACTTTCTCACACATACCCACATTTATTAATTCCATAATAATAAATACCGCGATCTATGTAACAAGAGGGAAGATTTCAACTCATGATCTTATACACATCACAAAGACGCATCTTAGGGTGTAGCCTTGCTGATTCACACAAAAAGGTGGTTGCGTTAGTAAAAATGCAGAAATTGATAAATGTACCTTCGTTATGAGAATATTTGTAATATTTGATTGAAAAATGAAGTGAATGGGTGAAAGTGAGTGTCCATGTGTGTGTTCGTCAGCGTATGCATGGCTCTATTTGATTCATTGGTTCTGCTCAGTCAGTGAGAATTCATGTCATTCATTCATGTTCTTCAGCATTAGTTAACGCTGCACACAACCGCTAGAAGAATTGAATCATTTCAACATGCATTAAGTTAGTGAGAAGCCTTATTCCTTTCTTCGTACAGCGACTTCTCATCGAATAACCTGAGCTTCATTCCAGATGGATTGTTTAGAAGAAAACCTAAAATCCATAGAATGTAAGTTACAGTTGAGTATATTGTAAAGGGTGAGTATCTGTCATTTCAGCAACTTCTTCAAGTATTATGAATTAGTTGTGTACTTTTTCTGATTCTCATTAATTTCAGAAAATTTTACCAAAACAACTTGCAAGAAATTCCAGTAGGTTTGTTTGCCGATGGAGAAAATATTCAACACATGTAAGTCGAATGTATCGTTGAAAATTAAGAGTAATATAGTCAGCAAAACAATGTGGTTGCTAGTGGACACAAAATAGTAATGTGATGAGGTCATCGTCAAAAGTTAACGATTAGTACTTGTCTTACACAACTCCATATAGGCCTACCTATCGAACCGTGAAGCTAGCTGGAATGCACTCAAGCTTTTCTCCAACCTTCTGAGAGAGAAGTGAATTGGACCTTTGAACTATGTCCTATTATATAATCATTGACTTAATGGACCTACGCATATTAGAACGAGTAAACTCTGACGACACACATTTAGGTTATAGCAGTGTTCTTGAACTTTGTATGGCTGTTATTGATATTCATGTATCAACTTGAGTAAAAACCTTACAATTTTGATTACTCTCTCTGGGAGTGCTTTTGTTTTTTGCTTTTGTTTTTCAAGCCCAAAACGGTTTTTAAGAGTACTTCAATTCACAACACTGACTTCACTAACTTGTGTTGACTGTATATAATATGTCATTATGTTTATATGTTGTTGCGACAAAACAAATAAATGAATGAACCTGGACCCCGTTTCATAAAGACGTACGATCAATCTTAAAGTTGATTTTAAAGGACTTTTGCGTTAAAGATCGATCCGAAGACCTTTGCGTTAAAGATCGATCCGAAGGCCAACAAGACGGAAGGTCTGCCTGGCCCTCTATAGTAGGTCTACCTTCTTCATAAAAAGGAAAGTGAACTTTATTGAATGTTTCATTTAAGAATCAAGAAAATACAGGAAGAAGCATAACTATGGCATTATCATCCAGTGTCTGATGACCATTCTGTATTCAGGTAGTAAGCAAACCGGTTATCATGCCCATGTACCCTTGGAAATGGTCACTTGCAGGAAAGCAAAAAGGAAGCTACTCATCAGATATCAGTCTAGTCCTTAAAGTCATTTTACCTAGGACAACAGTTCTAGATTTATTTATTTTCACCAGAAGGCTCTTTCAAATGTTTTGTGAAACTGTGTGGGAGATTTCTGGGATCTGCATAGAGTATTTTTATTGTTCATGTTGACAATTATCCCTGACGGTAGCAGGATTATTTATGCAACAGTTATGTTTGTACCCTCCTCAACATCTTCCTTTGGACTGCGAGGGTGAATTAAAGGTCACTCTGTGTATTTTGTAAGCTTATTATCACGCCCATTTCAGAAGCAATGACCTAAGCAAAGCTCAACCATACAGTAGTGCGTGTAAAGGGCACTCTATTAAAGTTGGGTAAAAAAAACTTAACCATCACTGGGCACATATGGATACGCTGAAAAATTGGGTAAAGTTTGCCCGACAACTGTTGGATAAATGCATTTACCAAGAAGTTGGTTACATAATTTACACAAAATTGGTCAATAAATACTCTGCCCAACAGTCGCTGGGTAAAATATTTACCCAATATTGATTAATGAATATAGTTTAGATGCAGTGTATAAACCAATCTTTGTTTGATAGTTTAATGGCCAAAGAAATACTGCCTTCTAAGTAGGAACATATTATAAAGCAACAAATTATAAACAAGTAGAAGCAAACAGCTTTGTTGTAGCTTGTTCCGTTCTAGAGATATAGCTATTCATTGCAATGACAGGGTGCCACCATGTGCGAAAAAATGATGACTTTTAGCAAGTTTGTTATGATGTCATGGAGCAACAACAAATTATGCATTGGGTATGTAGTTCTTTACAATCTGTCGTAATAATTTCCTTGATACCATAGGTGCTGTCAAGTTTCTGTCTAAACTATTTATTCCTCAGGATGTAAATGTTTAGAAAGGATGCACGCATTTTTTACTTCATTTCCTAAGATGAAAAACAAGTCCGAAGAAATTAAAGATATACATTACTTATGTGTCCTAATGTGGCTCTGATAGGACATTACAGACTTGTTTCAAGTCATCTTATGTTGGCAAGTGTCATTGCAATAAATAGCCATATTTTTAAAACGGAACAATCTACGATAAAGCTGTTTGCCGCTACTTAATTGTTTATAATTTCATAGGCGTAAGAAAGGGGGGCAGAGGGGGCGACCGCCCCCACTCTCGATGGTGGGGGAGCGAAAACCCTGTTTCGCCCCCACTTTGGATGGCATGCTAGAATATATATATATATGTATATATACATATATATATATATATATATATATATATATGTATGTATAACATCCCGGGTTACCGAACATGAAAGCCTTATTACTCCTTCATCTGTCGCCTATTAAAAAAGAAGCGGTTCCGGTTTTACCGATGCTGGCTCTTAGTCAGTCTCCAAATCTGGGAAAGTTGTTAGTCCGTGAAAAAATTAATAAGAGAATTTCCATGGTGGGGCCTAGCAAACATTGCATGAAGAACTGCAAACTTTGCCCAGACCTTGTGAAATGTAGGTCACTCCTCTGGTCAGGTGCTAAAAGTTGTACTGTATTGTATTGAGAAAGATTTCCACTATAATATATACATACTTATGTTACAATATTTACATAAATACCATATTGTGGGGAGGTCTGAAAAAGCTTACAAGCTTGTACAGGCAGACCCCCAAGACAATATTTTTTATCTTGTATAGAACGCCAACAGCTTTACCTACTCTCCCGCAAATAACATTAACATGATCCTTCCA
>WURT03394025.1:0-23272 GCA_009936505.3 Holothuria glaberrima | reverse complement strand
AGTAATACATGTCCGATTTGAATGAAAGTTTCACCAAAATGCATAGATTTAGTTCCTCTTTCACATATGAAAAGTAATTTTTTTGCTTGAACCCTTCTTTTAAAGTATTTTTTTATGGCAAAAGCAAAATTATAAGGAGTGTATTGTGCGTAAATTCACTATAAGAAAATAAAGGATTGGTGGCAAACTAAAGTGAGTTAAAGCATAGTAAGATCAAACGAAAAAAATATGAGAACCGTGACGGGACTTCAAAAGGGAAATAACCCTAAAGTCTTTTTTGTAAACTATGGTCCGGCTGATCATTGAACAAGTCATTTAAAATTTGAACTATAATGTAGTGTGAACTCAGTTTAATTATATTGATGCAAGTGTTGCTAACAGAAGGCGGATGCATGACAAGAAGTAAATGTGTAGCATCTGGAATTTTCGACGGGGCTAAGTTCTTCAACTAGTAGGCATAGGCAATGCGTTTTTGTTTTTAATTAATTTTCTTAATTGTAACGTCTGCGTGGAATTAAGTCAACAAATTCATTAGATTAACCGGGGGTTTTAGTGTACAACCATCCATCTCACGGGTAAAAAAGGGCTATAAAAGGCCTACTTAATCTGACCATCACTTTCAATTGAATCGGCTTGGATTCGTCTCACATGGAAGACGTTTGGCAGGGGGTCGATATAGGTGTTCCCCTGAAATCTTTACGACTTAATAATTGTCCAGTCCAACAAACATCTCGTGAAGTTTGTCTTAAGCATGGAAGTTAGATGGCACAAATTTACAATAGTCAAGTCGTCTTACGGCATGTAAAACCAGGAGCGGCGCCAGGGTACTTTGATAGGGGGCAAAGCATGGGGTGTGTGATCGCTGTCCCGGGGAGTGATCTAAGGGGAGGGGTGTCTCCTCCCTTTTCAGAAATTTTTGGTAATTTAAGGTCGCTTAGATGCAAAATGGTGCTGTCTTTGGTGTATTTTGGAACTGATCATATATGGCTGGAAAATGTTCATAATGTAATGAATTCTAATTTTTGGTAGGGTGAAAGAGGGCTGTACTGGGGGAGGGGTTTAAGGAGAGGGGGTGCATTCCTCCCCTGTGAGAAATTTTTGGTAATTTAAGGTTGCCTAGATGCAAAATGGTGCTGTTATCTTTGAGATATTTTTGGAACTGTTCATATCCTGGAAAATGTTCATAATTAGTTCATTAGTGAATTATAATTTTTGGCTGGGTGAAGAGGACAGAGCCTTTGTTGTCTAAGAGAAGGGCTCCTTATGGGTACTTTAAAAATACGTGCGTGAGGTCCACAGAAACATTCTTGAACCACTGCAAAAACTTTCCTTGAATGCTTCATTTGTGCATTATAAAAGGGTATCTAGAGGCTGCTAACACCGGAATAGGGCTCCTGAAAGCTCTGGATTAATGAGGATCAGATATAGGCCTACCCCCATCCCTCTTCTTCTCTTCTTCTTCTTCTTTCTCTTAAGTTTCCTCCTTTCTTCTCTTTTTCTCCTTTTCTTATTTTCCCTCTTTTTTCCTTCTCTTTTCCCCTTTTCTTGCAAATTATAGGGGACGGTCGCCCCCTGCCCCCCTGTGGCGCCGCTCCTGTGTAAAACCCATGTTTCACGACAACTAATTAAACGGTTATGAAAGAAATTGATCTAACGTGACGAGTTAACGACGTTTACAGTGACTTAAACACAACGGAATCGATGGAGCAATGCTTACGTTTTGTGAGTTAGACGTAATCAAGATGTAAACAAGGCGATACAAAATTACGATGTGTAAGGCAGCCCTAAACATGTAAACACCTTGTTTTACGACAACTTAAACGAGTTAGAGAAGTGTTTCAGTTTTAGATATTAAGTGAGTGACGAGTTAACGACGTTTACTGTGACTTAAACACAACGGAATCGATAGAGTAATGCTTACGTTGTGTAAGTTAGACGTATTCAAGATGTAAACACGACGATACAAAATTACAATGTGTAAAGTTCGCCCTAAATATGTAAACACCTTATTTCACGGCAACTTAAACGTTTGAAAAGGTGTTTTTTCACGACAAAATAAAACCACTTCTAGTTTACTACGTTTAATATGACTTAAACAGTTCGGAATCACGGGATCCCCGTTTACTTCGCGTAAGGTACACTTAAACGAGCTGCATTTACGAAGACGTAAACGGAAATTTTTTTCCCGTGAAAGTAAACTATAACTGAGGTGTTGGAGTATTAAAGCGTTAGAAAGAATCGTCAATGTCTAGTACAGGGTACATAGTGTCTTACTTTACTAATTACTCCAATTATCTTAGATACCTTTTTGCTGACTCCCCGCATATGATCTTGCCAAGTTAATTGATTGTCTATTGCATCCCCAAGAAGGTTTGTGCTGTTTACGCTGTGTATATTAACATCATTACATAATAGGGCATAGCGTTGAATAGGGCCTCTTATATTACTAAAAACTATAAGCTTAGTCTTTCCAACATTTAACGACATCTTATTGGCAGCGAGCCAATGGCAAACATTTTCAAATTCTTTGGAGACAATATTAAAGGAGCTGGGTAGCCGCCAAAACAGAATAAATTCTCGGACCCGCCGACTTCGTTACGTCACATCCGGTTATGTTTCTTGGTTTATCGATTTGATCCGAAACCGATGAAGCCATCCATTCATTCTGTTTAGTATACATTGTGTTACAGTTTACAATTCACAACGCACGTACGTGTGTAGTATATTCGCGTTGCGTGTTTCATTGCGATAATTTAACTTACGAGAAATTAAGACACACGCCTATTTCGCTCATCGTCTGCTGGAGGTTCATGGACAACATTGTCAACTTTGCAGGTAATTGAAACTGTTTTTCCGATCAATGACTTCGTTTTTCGTGGCAGACCTAGGCGCTAACACTAGACTACGTTAGGCTTACGTTAGCACTGCTATCGATCAGAACCGTTACAAAGGGAAATGATTCAAAAATGTCTGTGCCAGAAGAAAAAGTAACGAACTAGAAATTCAAAAAACAAATTGTCTCTTGCAAGTGGAAAATAAAAAATCTAAGAAAACGTATAGGAACAATATCACTAAATTACATTGCAAAAATTATTTTAAATGAAAATTTAAAACGTATTAAGAGGAATATTTTCAATATTAGCCTCTCACTGAGGGTAAACATATTGTTTGGTATGACGTTTTCATTTCGGAAGTACGCTACTACCCAGCTCCTTTAAGAGCAGTATGAACATTCTTAAGATGAGTGTAGACAGTCGTGTCATCAGCAAAAAGGATAACTGGAGTTAAGATGATGCTTTCCATAAATCATTTATATAAATTAAAAATAGAAGTGGGCCTAGTATAGAACCTTGAGGTACCCCTATATTTGTTTGTTTGAGAGAAAAATTATTAAACTTAAAAATGAAACATATTTTTTGCGATCCTTGAGATAACTTTTCAACCAACTAAGGGCTATACCACGTATACCATAATGATGTAATTTGTAAAGTAACATGTTATGATCTATTGTGTCAAAAGCTTTAGATAAGTCTATAAATAAAGCTACTGTTTTCAGTTAGGCATCCAAATTATTTGCTTCATCATCCACAAATTTAAGTGAAGCCATATAAGTTGTGTAGTTTTTTTTTCGAAAACCATACTACCCACTGAAAATAATATTGTACTTTTCAAGGAAATTCCAAAGTCTATTATACACCAGTCTTTCAAAAAGTTTTGATAGTGCAGGTAGAACTGACACGGGACGATAATTGGAAAAAGAGCTAGCATCACTAGACTTATGAATTGGAATAATTTTGGCAACTTTTAAATCATCTGGAAAAATCCTTGTGGAAAAAGATAAGTTTACCATATAGGCTTATACCTATACTTATGCTTAGCTATACTTATACTTAGCAGCGTTATAGCAAAGAGGAAAGAGGAGTACTCACGCAAACTCCTTATCGCTTGCTTGCAGAAAAACCAATAAAACACGAAGTGCAGACCGTCTTTCTCTGCCTTTGCCTTTCTCTGTACATTCAGATAAAAACCAGACCAGTACAGAACCCGTTCAATTTGAAATTAGAAAACGAAACAACAGGTGTGGGAGCGAGAGAAAGTTTCGTGTTAGCTCAACAAAGCTAGAGCGCCAATATTCTTTCTCTTCCTCCTTTATTTTCTTTGCCAGAAGATAGAGAATGGGTTACGTGGTGTGATGCTTTAAGGATTGGATATTTGGAGGGAAATTTCTATATTTTAATAAATATTTAAATATTAATTTTTAACAAAATTCAATTTTTGTGTGGGTAGCGTCATTATTATATCACAGCACTAGTACAACAATAGAGCTTTATGATGACCACTATGATTGCTACAAACGATCACGTTTTTCTACTAAAACTACAAGTTTTGAGTTTGAACTTGGCACAGTATTCTGAGAATAGCTTCAAAAATGTTTAGCATTGTCCAAGTATTAGAATGAAAATAGCTGGGTCAATGAATTTATTAAAATCAAATTCAGTTCTATTTTCCTGAGTTGTGGAGACAGGCAGGCACTCAGAGGGTCACATCACCCTAAGTGAAGGGTTCCCTCGCCTACGGTCGAGGAAGATTTCCAGTTTTGTCGAGGAGCTTTAATTATGACGATACACATGGGAATGTATGTATTACACGAAATTTATCTTACTAATTTCGTACTATGGGAGCAGACTCTACCATGAGACCCCTACATTTTCAACAAAAAAAAAACTTTCAAAAGCAACCTGCTCTCATCTAGGGGTGAGGGCCCTGGACGTTGACTTGGACCGCCATCTTGGGAGAAGAGCCCAAGAGGAGAGTGTGTCCCATCCCCCTTTAAGAAATTGTTGAATATTCAGGCTTCCTTAAATGCTAATTTGAAAAAAGGTATAGAAAAATTATTGCAAATTGCTGATATTTTTCACAAAGAGAACAAAAAATGGGTTCTCGTCCTTAAATTCAGGTCGGAAGCGGAAGCAATAGTGGATTGTAGGAAATCACGATCTTAGAGCGACACAAATTTGACATTAGAACGCTGCACTACCAATCGTGGGTCCCCAGTATGAGAGAAAAAGTGGCATAATATTCTGCCCTTCTAGACTGGAGGAAATGTCACTTAAAGCCTAAAATTGCAAGTCGACATTACCCTCCAAAATTGCAAAGCATAAGAATGGCAATGGCATTCACAAGCCACCGTAGACACATTGTTTTTGTACATAAATTACCGACAAAATACTCGACTTATTGTTACGAGGCTTTTCACAGATGTAACGCTACAGCTATGCTTCTAGTTATATATAAGTTGAACCTTTATTGCAAGTTTACTTTCCTTCTGCCAGCAATACAGAGAAAGAACCACGATAATTTTACCCACATAATCATAAACCATGTTAGGACTTGCTGTACAACCACAGTTGCTAAGCTGAACATGACTTCTCAAACAGGTTTAGCCCCCCGCAAATTTTTTCCCACCTCGATATAGACAAATCATGGCAATGGACCAATCAGCTTCTGCCACGTCATTTCTCCCAAATGACAGTTTGTCTACATATTTTTATCATTTTGACGCTGGATTATGAAAGAACATGCCAAATATCCCTAGGGCCTGGGTTCCTAATGGCGGCCCGTGGGCCACATCCGGCCCGCGAGGCGATCCAATCCGGCCAGCGAACAAATTGAGGTCTTAAACAAAGTATGAGGTTTATTCTCAGGGTATATTTTGATGCGGACAGAAGAATCATTTTCCTTAATTTAAATGGGAAGTAAAACGTAACTAAAATGTGTTCAAAACGTTATTTTTCGGCACGCTCCATGCGCACCTGTCATTAGCCATTATATCACTATTACTTCCTAAAGTACAGCTTCGGTGCCGTGATTGTTCAAAATAAGTAACGTGGCCAGGGGTTCCCCCATCCCCCATCTTGGTAAAACTGACAATAATCAGGAATTAGGAGGCCTACAGTGTCTCTGAATCGGTGAAGCTGTACTTTTTCGAAAATTACTGTACTTTTGGATGTAAAGAAATTGACGAATAGGCAAATTGGAAGATCAAAGTAAAGGGGAGGACTAGTGTCAAGGTGATCTGCATATCTTTCCGAGTGTTTGTTCTTTTCACTTTTCCTACCCAAAATCTTCCCAAACTACTACAATGTTGGCTCGCTCCACACGTTTTTCTACTTAAGATCAATTTAGAAAGTTAAAATAAGTCGACTAACTTAATATCCACACACCCAATGCGTTATTAAAACGATGAGCGGTTCGTCCGACACAGGATGACTAGGTCAGTAAAAGCTACTTAGACCAAGTTACACTGGCTCACGAATTTTGAGGGACATATCCCCTTGGTAGAAGAAAAATACAGGCCTGAAACGTTACCTCTTATTTGCCTTACTTCAAGTGTGTTTTCTATACCATGATATTTCGAAATGAACAAATATTTAGATCTGGGAGATATTTTGGCAACGACATTCTTGGCACGCTACGTATCAACCGATGGTGAGGCTCCGAGTGCCATGATGAAGTGTCACGTCCCCACCCAAACATTCATTTCAAGGTTAATGTTCACCACCGAATCTGGCATGAGTTTATTATCTGCTCTGCATGGGCCAGGATTTTTGTTATGGCAGAAAATAATGGTCAAATTGTGATACTTGTGATCATATGTATAGTGTATTTCAAATTGATTTGACAGCAAATTACGTATAAGTTTCAGCCATGCAATGTTTCGCAAATATATTTCAGCCATGCAATGTTTCGTAAATGTATTTGAGCTTTTAAGGTTCGATTTCACGCGAGTGTTGCCCTAGATCCTACTAGAGGCCCTTCGAAGGGCTTCTCGGACACCACCCACCCACGCTGTTTAGTGGGAGACTCCGCGTTCTCGTTGCGTTGTTTAGGTATTTGAAAATGGGACTTCCACCTCTCGCACAAACTTACTTGCCTGTTTGTGACCCGTGAAATTTTCATGGTGAAAAATGTGGCCCGCCAAAGAAAATAATTAAGAACCACTGCCCTAGGAGATGTAACCCTAACCTATATTTTAACCCTAACCATTATTTTGGAACAATTTTCAAAATCCCCCCCCCTCCCGCACAGAACAGTTGTAAGCACACCCTTACAAAAAAAGTGTGGCATACCACACGTGAACACACATAATCACATGTGGCAGAGCATATGAAAATACATAAGGAAAAAAATATGGTTATGCGTGGTGACACATGTGGTATTGGAACCAATTTGACACACAGGACCACGCTTTCCCTGCATGATTATCACACCTAGAAATCTGGGTCAAAGTGAGACAAACTGTGTCAAGTTGACACATGTGGCAAACCAGGGCAAAGTGTGATACACAAGACCAGTGAACGAAATCGAACTATTGAATTTACTTTACTCAGCACCACACTTCTCCACACATTTCCACACTTTGCCAACTTTACCACAGTTTGCTTCCTGATACCTGTGTCAAAGCGTGATTTTTGGTTTTCCACACATTACCTCATATCCAAACTGTGGAAATGCTGGTCAATGCATGGCACTTTGGAAATATGTGTCAACTGTTTATTAATGACACACGTTGTCACACAAAAATTCACATAAAATTCTCGCCTTTCCACACCCCACCATAGTTTTGCACAGTTCGACACAGTATTTCACGTGTGGTATTGGAACTTTTGCAACTCATTTTTTTTTGTGAGGGCAGATACTCAGTTCTACGGAAGCGCTTAACGGTCGTTTCTCTTGTGAAAGTTTCACAATTCTCACTAACTGTACCTGTATTTTTCTAAAATACCTTCTAGTCAGTAGCGTAACTCCTATGGGCTCGGACCGTATTGGGCTGGGGCCCCGACCAAAAGGGGCCCCCACTACACCGATGCACAGAAAAAAGCCATGCTTAGTAAATTCAAGGTTTAAGAAATAGGGATTGTACCCATAATATTCCTTGCTTCAGGAAGGGAAATGAGCATTGAGCTCATTGGACATATCAGCAATCAAAGTGTTAAAATTTTCGCGCGCTCGGCGCGCATGCAGCCTCATCGCATGGCCGTGTTTCAATACCGTCTCAAACATATTTGCATTATTAAAAGGTGAGGGTTCTGTACAATTACGCCGATTGTTCTTGTGCACTGGAGTCATTATGGAGGAGCAGGGCATTGCAAGAATGCAAAGTAGTGGAATTCAGGGGAAGACTCGCCCTTTAATTGTCTGATGCATTTTGTTAGGAATTTAAAGTGTCTCAGTGCAAAGTCTGCAGGCAAATTTTGTAATGGGGACGGTTTTCAAAGCAAAATTTCGCTGCGCTTTGCACGCATTCATCGCGGTCCACACTCCATAACTTATAACTATTATTGGGGCAACTTCAATACACTATTGTAACCAAACCACTTTTCCGAAAAAATGTACAACCCGACCTCTTCAAGGGCCCCGCATCAGTAAAGAATCTTAGAGCAATGTTATGACATGAGTAGCATATACCGTAACATTTGCATTATGCATTTGTCGTTACACATTTTTTATAACGAGTGCCAGCGAGTTACAGCCAAAATAAAATGATGATTTCCATGCATGCCCTAACTGGAAGATTTGCCTAAGATACCTGCATTTTACATTTAAGCCACCTTAAATTTACAAAACATTTCTTAAAAATTTACAATTTACACCGACCTTCTGGCCAAATGTATCTAGGGTGGGCGCAAAGCACCATCTTCTATATAGTGCCCCCCCAATCGCCAACCTCTGGCGGCGCCACTGGTCCTACTGATAGGGGGCCCTTTGGGTCCAGGAGCACGGGGCCGCTGCTTCTGGTCACCCACGTGATGAGACTGTAAAATAAGTGAAGTCTCAATCACGATGGTCTGGATTATTTAGTTGTAATTAATAATTTAACATTTTTCAAACAAACTTTTTCATGTAAATTAAATGAAAGGGGGATAGTTTTGAAAGAAATTCGGCGGTGCAACTGATCTGACTGGTAGCTAAATTTTGCCTGGAAGTTTTTGCAAATGTCCTCCGATCAGGAAGCTTGCTGCGATAATGAGAAGCTTTTGAGGCGTGTATCCAAGGGGATGTTGGGAGCAGGGAGTGGCAGCTCCCTGTTGGGAGCGCAATCCTGTCGGATTGAAAAAGAGAAGAAATGACAGAAGAAACAGGTAAAAAGACGAGAATTAAAAGAAAGAGAAGATAAAAAAGAGCAAGAGAAGATTGCGATTTTGAGGTACGCTTATGCTGTGTTAAATTTTTTTACTTTAAAAATGTTATATTTCATGTTAAAACTTATATCCAGGCAGTACTTTGAGACACTTCAATTCAGTAACCAACATGAATCTGCCAGAAAGATAAGCCCTGCTGAGTTCCTTAAATTAAATTGGAGGTGCGGCCCTCAATGGAGGATCCAGGCGGAGCGCAACAGGTGCCCCTATTGGCCGTCATGCGTGAAAAAAAAGTTGAGGCAAAAAGTTGAGGCCCTTGACCCCTCTTTTAGGACAGTGATCAATCAAACCTGGTGCCCCCTATTAAATATTCCTGGATACGCCCCTCGGCCTTTAAATGCACATATTGAATTTTATCTTCCCTTGGTGAAGTATTTGATGCACGACGTAGGACGTCAATAATGTCACGTTGGGTAATAGTTTTGTTAATTTCAGATTCAGCGTCCTCATTATGGTCTATGTCCGCCTTGGGATAGTAGGTGTTCAGGTAAATATTCCTGATACAGGTCTGTAAATATAGTTGTTGAACTGCGGGTTCTAAGGTGACGTATGTACAGTTTGGAGTTAGAGTTAGATGAGGTTTTACGGCTCAGTTTCTAACCGTTTGGTGTAAGTAGCCGGCCTTTTTTTCCAGTTATGGAACACTGGCTTGTTTTCCCTATTCCATTGCTTATGCTGAGCAACAAGCACAATGGCAGTAGGTTCCATTTTTAAAGTCTTTGGTATGACCTGGCCAGGATTCGAACGCCCGACCTTCCGGCTGCAAGTCGGATGCTCTAACCACTTGACCATGCAGTCGGTTTGGAATAGTTCCTAAAAGCAGTCTGCTTTGTCACAGTCCGTTTATATGTCGGCGAATTGTTTGACCCTATTGTCAAATTCCTGTTGAGTCGTGGTCCTTTTCAGTTTAGTGATTTTCTAATCTGTTGTCTACTGATGAGAGTGTCTAAGTGATGGTTCCGTGTTCTTTATGTATATCCTGCGGAATATGCGTCATTGTCTGATTGCGTTAATTATTAAGCAAAAAAATACTGATATCAACAATTCATTTGCTGATATCAGCATTTCAATTGATGATATCAATAATTCATTTACTGATATCAACAATTAATTGCTTTTATCATCAAATAATTGCTGCTATTAACAAATAGTTACTTGTATCAGCAAATGAATTAATGATATCAGCTACTGAATTGTTGATATCAGCACTTATTTAATGACATCAACAATTAATTGTTGATATCATTAATTATTTGATGATATCAGCAATTTCGACATATCCCTTATTGATTTGCTGATATCAGCAAAACATTCCATGATATCAACATTTCATTTGCCAATATCAACGAATGAATTCCTCATATCAGTGGATCACCATGTTACTGATATCAGCAATTCCTTTAATAGATGTCATCAATTCACACTTATTCCTTGCTTAGATTTGGGAGAGGGTACGTATTTTTTAGGAACGACACTCTAAAACCCCTATAAATTATGCAAAGGGAACTTTAGCTTCCTGATTAAACTGCTGAAGAGACCGTCGCAAAGCATTACACCTCTTAGAAAGAGTGCCTCATATAAACCAAAATTAGTTAAGGAAGAAATACGCGGAATGTCGCTAACTACTTTAACGCAACTAGCAACAAAGGCAACCCCTATACTCAAAAATTATTCTAATGTGAACTTGCCGTACATATGAATTGTATCTATGGATTCTCCGGGATCTCGTCCCCGCTAATAGAACTTGGAATTCTGCGATAAGTGTAAGTTGCGCTTTCAAAGCGAAATTCAATGGAATTTACAAAAAGTTTTTCAGACATTTCTTTTCCGTTATCTATTGTCCTATCATTAGGCGAGGTTCTACTGGGCTAGCGCGCTTAAGCACCCCCGCCAATTTTTCCTAGCCCTCAAAATTGCACAAAATTTTATATAGACTAGTAGTGCATGGTGAAGACATAGATATGCTCAGAAAATATTCCACGTGGCTCTTTATCAGACCTGCAGCAAGTTAGCTCTGTATATAAATTCCTTCCATAACTTCAATACATTTTCGCGCTACGCACGCTTCCATTATCAGTTCTATCTATCGGCAACGCCCGCCGTTTCAAACATATTAGATTTATCCAACGTTTCCCCCCCCCCCCTTTCTTTTTCTCTTCCGTCTGTCCGTGTAGGCGTGATTCTAGATAAACATCAAAATATATCGTTGCGAAGTTCTATCTTCTCTTTCTCAACTTTTAGAAAATTCTTCCTTCAGCTTCGCCATTGTGGCAATCATAATTATTTTATTTAAACAAAAACTTTCCACAAATTCCACATCTCTGTATTGTCAATGGAGGAGGAGGGAATTGCAGCCGGGGAAGGAAACTTTTCACGCATTTAGCGCGCAAGTTCATGCGTTGGCCCGATTTCTTTAAACTATGATCCGAAACTGCCATCATCTGTTAGCACCACTAAACACAGTTTTCTTCGGTGCCCACCTTTGCGGTACCGGAGCCCCTATGTGAGAACTCCTGGCCACGGTCCTTATCTTTATCCGGTTTCACCAGGTTCAATGGCACAACCCCCCCTCACCAAAAAATAAATAGATAAATAAAATTTACAATCATGAATGTGTGGAGGATGCAAGGGTGGCGCCAGGTTCGCCCGACAGGGGGCCAAGCTCCTCGACGGGGGAGGGGCAGCATCCCGAAGACCCGACAAAGTCGATGAGTTGACGAAAGGATGAGGAATACAAAAATATTTGAATTTTCTTTTACAAAAAAAGGAAAGTTTTGGAGTTTTATTGAAGAAAGCTTGAAAAAAATGATTTTTATGGAAGAAAATTTGAAAACTTGTCCTTGACTTGACCATGCCCCGCCCCCCGCTGGCGCCACCCTTGGGAGGATGATCTTTATGTAGTGTCTTGTTGAAGCAAGCTATATATGTACATTTGTTGTTATGATGTACGTAATGTGTAAATATAAGTCGTGTAGTCTTGATAGAGTTAACGTTATGTAGTAGGTCCAGTTCGGAGTCACTGTCAGAAGTCGTTTGTTCAAGTCGAAAATGGTATCTGTGCTTGTGTCAGTTGGGTAAGAGGTAAGTTTTGTCTCAGGATGTACTACCTGTTGATGTCGTTGGCGCAGTGACCGTTTGCAGGGTGTGGATGTTTCGGCAGTGACCCTTGTTCAGGGTTTACATGTGGTTTCGTTGGTGCAGTGACCCTTCGACAGGGTATGATTACTTCGGCAGTGACCCTTCTTCACCTGGGTCTATCCGTTTCACCACGATGCGCAACTGCAGTCGTGGACACATACAGCTACAGGGGATGACCCAGATACCGACGGCCCTTTGACAAAACGACTAAGAAGACTCAGCCGCCGAAGGTCCAGCAGGCCCTGGGGACCCCCTTATCTTCACCCCACCCCCAGACTATATCTAACGTTTTTTTTTTTTTGGTCCCCAAAAGTACTTGAAGCACCAAGCAACTGGAAGCCCTGGGGCATCAACACCAAGAGACTGTCAGAATTAGGGTAGAAGAAACCAAAACGTAGCTATTCTACCAATTACTAGAGGTGAAGGTCATCGTCGCAGAAAGGGCATGGAAGTACCTTGGACTCGCCATGGGCTTGTGCACCCCAAAAGTACTTGAAGCACCAAGCAACTGGAAGCCCTGGGGCATCAACACCAATAGACTGTCAGAATTAGGGTAGAAGAAACCAAAACGTAGCTATTCTACCAATTACTAGAGGTGAAGGTCATCGTCGCAGAAAGGGCATGGAAGTACCTTGGACTCTCCATGGGCTTGTGCACCATCAGAGACGAACTACAAAAATCATCATAGAGGCAGAAGACGAAAAACCCGGTAGAAGTCTTTCTAACTCTTATGCCAAACATGCTTAAATGATGGAGACCTGCTTTGCAAACATGCACTGGAAGCAAATCAAATCAACTCGTGTTAACTGGTCCACCCGAAGGTGCTTCAGAAGGCCCGAAGGGCCGGAAGACAAAGAGTCAGCCACATACTAATCCCTGTGATCGGAAAAGCACAGAACCACAAGCAACAGCAACACGCCCGGACCGGCGAGAGACCGGGGAGAGGCGTAAAGCCCCAAGCCAACCGTCTCCGCGCCCGTCCGACGGAGCAAAGCACCCCAGGGCCCTGGAAGCAAGGGAAGGAGAGTTATATGGTTTTACGCTTAGTAAGAAAAGATATGCTGCAACCCAGATAGGTGGATTCAGAGTTCTGATTGGTCTGAGTTTTGATTGGACAATTGATTTCGTGCTTTGATTGGCCGATTTATCTGTGTTCTGATTGGATGAGGTAAGTGAAAAGGACCATCATGATTGGACGCACAAAGACTATTCTACATTAGGCTGACATCTTTCCCATCCATCCTGTTAATAGGGGATTTTTCATTGACCCTAATCTCTAGTGCAGCGATTCTCAAATGATGGGTCGCGACTCAAATGTGGGTCGTCAGATGTTTCTGGTGGGTCGCTAGCAGCTCTGTTGGTCGCATGGGTCGCCAAACGATTTCTAGACTAGAAGAGCCGCCGTAGTCCCGTATTCTCGTCATGGACATTATGGGCACTATTCAGTGTCAAAGCTAATAAAGTACGCCGGTCCACGACGAATTACACGCCTACCCCAGGCTGAGTAACACGGTTGTGGTTGGGGATGTATGATGGAGATGCCTCTGATTGTCGTCACTAAAGGTGCAGTTCCTCCTCACAAGTAACAGAACGGCAGACCCGTCTGTCGATCCTTCCCATCTCGCCAGCTTGTATTGTGTATGTCTCTTGTGGTAGCTAGCCTGTTCGATTTTTATATATGTGTGACTTGACAGTGGGGTCGTGGGTCGCGGGGTGACAGATAGCCAGATATGGGTCACGGTAGAAAAGGTGTGACAACACTGATTTGTCGTCTGCTCACAGAGGTGCGTGGTTATTGCTGTGAGCATGCTCAGCCAAAGCAGTCGTCCACCTTGTCTTGTTCCGTAGCTTACACCGAGAGGGCGTTTTGTTTGATCAATGTACTGCCCTCCGCAGCTACCTTATTTACAAATGAACATAAACTTACTGCAAAGGTTCAAAAAATCCTGTCATATCCGACAAATGTATCCTAAACACGAAAGAAGCTAGATTCCTAGGATCAACTTTTGATTGACCCCTTACATGCAAAAAACCACTTCGACAAAATTACCGGTAAAGCCTGGGATAAACTTATACGTCTGAAAAACATCTTTCATGATTCATGTGTCAGGAAAGTAACATACTAATCTATAAACCTCTGTGCGATCCATCCTTGGGTCGGTAGAGTATCTTATATCTGACTTCTGCTCAAACAGCAACTCACACTTTAGAGAGATTCCAGGTCTCTGCCCTCACACGGGCTCAGAAAATCCCAGGGCTATATTTCTAGCGAAATTGTTCTAAAACCTTTCAGTATTGAACCATTCTTCGATAGAATTAAACCTCTTAACAGAAAACATGATCCTCAAACTTCTCCCTTATGATAGTGATAGTTCGAATACAATCATTTCATACTTACCTATAAGAACAAGACGAAACAGTTAACTCGTCGCCCCTTGATATCATTGATGTCAGAGAATGTTGAGAGTTAGACTGCTATTAGAGGGATGGGGGAGGGGGGCCTCACAGTTTAGGCCTAAGTACTTCCAGTCAGAGCCCCTGTGAGTCTCAAAGCTGTTATTCAGTAAAACGGGCGGGTGGAAGGGGTTTTGTTTTTGCATAGGCTCTAGTTGTGGTTATCCCTAAGTTTCACACTGATTAGCTTGCTCGAATTCCTCCGCTCCTCAAAGTACTACCAAATCTCACCTAAACGTTATCTGTCAATTCGGCTCTTTCAATCAAACATACCTGGTCCGCTTCCGTGCTTTACTGATTCTAAAGTTAATTTATTCTCACATTTTCATTAACTATGTTTAATCTGCCGTTCAGTCTCGCCCTTTGTCCTGCCCTCCGTGTTCAAAAAAATAAACTGATGCACTGAAGAGGATTTTGTCAGCCCAAACAGTGGTTAATTTCCTTCACAATAGGGTCCTTGCATCAGTTCTAAGGAAGTCAGAGCCACTTCTGAAAAAGGTCCCCCCTTCCCCATATCAGAATTCCTGGCTACAAGCCTGGCCCTGGTGAAGATTCCAGTGGGCAAAGTGGTGTTCACCAGCAGCGAACTGCTGATAAAAATGGGTGAGGGGTAGGTAACATGGTCCTTGTTTACAAATTGTGAGGGTAAGACTGTGGATATACTTTTACTAAGGGTGATGAATGGTCGTGAAAAATTTTTTCAGCGTGCAACCATTAATCAAACCTATGGACCTGCCCTTCCCCAGATGAACCTTGGGGAAAGGTGGCTAAAAAGCAGCAAAGAGGTGTACAGGTAGGTGATGCATGTAAAACAGGATAAGTAAGTTACAAGTGGATTCTAGAATAGATCATAATACTGAAATAAAGGGCAGGCTGGTATTGAACAGAACCAAAATGGTGATATATTCTGAAAGGCTAGTGGATGGTGGTAGATAGGCAAGGATGCATGTTTAATGTCACATACCCTTTCACTGAATTAGCACAGGCAAAATGAGTTGCATATACTTTTGCATCGGACTTCCTCTACCTTACCTGATGAATCACAACAAAAACAAGTTAAGTAAAGTTCCCATCACTTATATTTTGAACTACATCTTATCTAACAGTTATTTGTACATGCAAGTAAGTTTCATCATGGTAAATGAAATATAATTAGGAATGATTTGTCCATATTTTAAGCATTTTTGCAGCAGGTCCTGTGATGGTGGGTGCTGTTTAAGTGACAAGTATATCCTAGTCTACCAATTAAACTACATAAGTTGCAGCTTAAATTCAAACAACCTAAGTAATTTGCGTAGACATAAATTTACAAATAGCTACATGATTGTACATTCAGTTCTTCCCACACAATTAGGCTCACTTGACAATGGCATGAAAACTCTTACAGGTACTGTGATCACATGGTCAAACCATCAACTAGTGTGTAAAGTTGATAACAAGTTTATACCATGAAAGTTGATAACATATACTGCAGTTGCAAAGCAATGAAACCCCACTGAAAGTACACCAGCTTAATGACAAAAAAATTCTATGATTAAAGAAAAAAAAAGGTGGTAAATAGTGAAAAACATAGTACTTATAATAAAAAGTATAGTCAATAACAGTCTCCCTTTAAGTAAATTGATTTTTTTCCCCCTATTTTACAACCTCGTGCAACTTTTTACCTTCTTGTCAGCTATGTTTGTACATCCAATATTGGGCCCAAAATAAACAAGACGACTTTTTATCGCTTTCCACCAAATACATTTTAAAGGCTTTATAACATTTGTCCATATTTTAAGCATTTTTGCAGCAGGTCCTGTGATGGTGGGTGCTGTTTAAGTGACAAGTATATCCTAGTCTACCAATTAAACTACATAAGTTGCAGCTTAAATTCAAACAACCTAAGTAATTTGCGTAGACATAAATTTACAAATAGCTACATGATTGTACATTCAGTTCTTCCCACACAATTAGGCTCACTTGACAATGGCATGAAAACTCTTACAGGTACTGTGATCACATGGTCAAACCATCAACTAGTGTGTAAAGTTGATAACAAGTTTATACCATGAAAGTTGATAACATATACTGCAGTTGCAAAGCAATGAAACCCCACTGAAAGCACACCAGCTTAATGATTATTCTCTCCTGAAGTTCATGTAACTGTGCCTGTAGTTGCAAGCTGTTGCACATTGAACCCCCTGTCAATCAAATATGCATGGCAACAAGATGATCTGTTGAGGTACATAATGAAGAAACAGGCTTAGTACAGCCACTCCCAATGAGATAGCTAGAGATCATTTAAGCAGGTAACTGCCACTGCAACTGCATCAAACATACAATGGTATAATCGCAGAGTGATTTCTACGGGTAAATCTATCTCACATGTATTACCTGGTTTCAACATAGGCATCATGTGTATTACGTAGTGAGACTATAAAAATACATGATCTATTACACCTCTCTCTTTTTATTTCACAATCGTGCCATCCTGGTTCATGAGTCTACATCTCACATGATTATTTACCCTAACCTGGTGTATGTGCAAATATTTACAAAACTACAACATAGCTAGAGTGACTTTCGCTTTAATCACATTTTCATCGCAGAATCATATTATATTCTATTTGTATTTAAAGAATCAAGATAATGTCGTTGCATACAGAGTAATTGTCTTCGATAATGAGAATGGTGCTAACATGTCAAGATCAAGTCAAAGGAAACATGATACCAAACAGTAAAGTTAAAACTATCAAATTCTAACTAATTTAAAACATTACTCCCCATCACATCAATCCTAAACGCCAGTGAACTATCCTTCTCTACATGGAAAAACCAGCATAAATTCAAAACCATACAACTTAAATATCTTTTCCCACTTTCATATCTTTTCCCAGCAATACATAAACTTCTTATAATGTATTTACAGATTTTTTTCTCTTTTGCAATCTGAAATATTTCTTTTATTTAATACAAAAAAAAAGAGGAAAAAAAAATATTTTGGGGTGTGCAATTTTCTGCATTATTGAGCAAGTCATAAAACTGAAATCATTTACAAGAGTCTCTGAAAAAAGGGCCACAGGAATAGAGATGAACCAAAATTGTGATTGTTATCTTGTCATGAAAAGTAACAAACTCGTCTAACCTGTTTCGCATCTGGTTCCTTTCAGTGACATTAATTAACTTTAATAGAACAATGATCAATAAGCTTGGCATAAGAAATAGTACAATCCTACATCAATGCCTGACTTTAAGTCTTTGAATTCACATCTTTATATCGACATGTAATGAGCCAATGTTATTTACTCTTGTCTAATGTCCACCATATTTTTTTACAAAACTACTCCATGAAAGAGAGCATTTTTAACTAGAAACCACAAAAAAAAAATGTACAAAGGTGGACAACAAAGAACAATGTGAGCAAGACAAATCAAGATGACACTCTTACTTTATTAGACAAAGTATACAATTTCATAAACAAACACAAAAACAACTAACAACAGGTTACAATCCCTTGGTCTGTTCGTCTCAGACGACTTCATATTCATTCTTTACTGACTTCATCAAGCAGCAAGAGCAGAATATTCCAGTGATCTGTAAGACAAGAAACAAAGAGATGATGAAAATATTACAAGCCTTGCGAATATTTGAACAAATTGACACCAAAGGTCTATAGTCTGGTGTCACATAGTCCTGAAGTAGGATCAGTGTTACCACCCCCCCCCCCAAAAAAAAATGGAATGTGACACTGCTGCAAATGCTACAACCCTGTACCCAACAATTCATTTTTAAGAGGACAGCACCATTTTTGGTGTTTTTCCTTTGGTTTTCAATTTCCTGAAAAAGTGAATCGCTTATTGACTCCTTAATGACCTTTACAAAATGTTGTTAGCTTCCTGACTGCATGTGTTGATGAGGGCCCGGGGACCAGATCCACTTAGAATTGTAGAAGTTTTTGCAGAAGCCAAAGTCATATTTACAAACTGTTCAACAACTTTCTCATCCTGGACGTGGTATTCGTAAAGTCAACATACACGGTTAAAAACATAGGCAAGGTTAATCTAATAAATACACAAGAGTCGACTGCAACTGCGGATGAATCTTCTTTTATCACAACTATTGTTATTAAAACAATGCACATGATTTTCTGCTGTGCGTACACTTGCAGTACCTACTTCTTGTACAACCTTTTGGTATTGACTGCCTAAGCTAAATGTTGCAATGGATTTTCATACCAAAAATAGCCCTAAAGGTAGAGTACAGTTACCCACAATGTCTAAGTACTTTTTGTTGGATAATGTGTGAGGAACACGTACTACTTTAGTTACAACAAACTGCCAAAATGAGATAACCAACAGAGTTGCCAACCTACAGGCCTAAACCAAACTGGGATTTCATGCTAAAGGAAAACTCTTGATGTGTGCATCCAGTGAGGTCTGGGGTTTGCTCTTCTGGATAATTTTGAAACCTGGAAGATTAAAATGACATCCACCAGCTCTCTCAGACAGACATTTACTTCCAAAAGGGTCTATAAACAGTTATCACTTTGATTCTGTAGTTCTTTCCTGATTCATCATGAACGGAAATCTGACTTGATGCATAGTCAAGTACCTTTTTTTCATTTGATATCTTCCAAAAAATAAATTTCTTTTTATGGGAGCACATCTTGAAAATCTTTGCTCATGAGTTGAGAATCAGAATTCTCAGGTAAACTTAGAACAAATATGGCCTAAGGATGATTACACAGCTACTTTTTGGTACAGGTAAGGAATTACAGATAGTCCTATTAGAAGACTAGTATCTGTCACTTTTTATACAAGGAATTTAAAGGGGAAATTGTCTCGTCCCAGACATTCCCAATTCTCCCAACCAAGTTCAAGCTCAGCCCATAACTGTCTTTAGCTTCTCCTTGTGCAGAAACAAACATAGTTCATTTCTTAAGGCCATATCCTGATGAGTGTACAAGGCCCTAATGTGTAATCAAAACACTCTTTGTGCATGCTGTGTAATATAAGCTGCTCTGTATCTTTTGAATTTTGTAGCTCTGATGCCAGTCAAAGAGTAGTCACCAACTGAGACTTTTGCTTACCCCTAACTAAAAGTCATACTCAGGGTGATGCAAAACCCCTTTTTAAACCTGCAACAACCTCAAGACCAAAAGGGAATTCCTTTGTTCAGTTTTCAGCTGCTAGATTTCTTCTCACATTCCTGACATTACACCTATCTGAACAATTTACGATACAATAAACACCTAGTAGACAGTCTAGCACCATCTTGCAATACTTTGTATAAATTTCCACAAAGGATGAAACTGCAGCGATGTGCTTTTATTGTACTTGCTTCCTTCTTTTTTTTGAGTTATGTTAGGATGGTAATTACCCTACATGTCAATTGAAACTGTAACAGAAACTCCTAGGAAGCCTACCCCACATTTATGCTGGATAATTTAAGATCCTTCTAAAAGTTTCACTTTAGGGTGGGATTCTGAGAATTGCCAGGAAACAATCACAGGGAAGAGAACAATATCTTCTCTGTTAATATATTCAATTCAAATTCATTTTGCATGTTCTAGTGGTGATAACAAAAAAAAATGTACACATATGTATATATATATATATATATATATATGGATAAACACAGTTAACTGAACAAGATACTCAGTCCAGTGAATTAGTCCTCCTGTTAATTGAACACTTGGACACTGGGAAAGTGTTCAACTGAACGTGACAGGAAAACAGCTATGTATTCAGGAGAGTGAAGCTACATTCTATTCCCAAACACGTTACAGGAAAGAGACGACAACATTTAGTCAGGATCTGTACTGATAATGTACTAAACTGAGAGTGGGGCAATTAATGAAATTTACAAGTGATAGTGTCGCTATTGATTTTGATAACACAATCGTTCTGGATTTACCTCAATAAGGCCAATGACAATGCAAGCAATTATGATTGCCATCATATTGTCATGTAGTGTCTTCTTCAATTCATCAGCACAACCCTGCAGATATGAGAAATATTGGAGAGCATTCAGTGAAAATGTACCTCTGGATAACTTGATATTGACAGTTTGAAAAGTCCAGGACAAAATAAGAAAAAAGACAACAATAAAGAAAACAATATGAAAAAGATGACCTAAAAAAGAAAAAAAAACAGAAAAACTGCCATATCCTGCCTCAGAATTCAAATCTGACATTAGACTTGCTTGTACTGTACCAGTATGATGATCAAATCTGAGAGTATATTTCACATAACATCATTTTGTGTTCAGACACCTGTTTTGTTTACACAGCAGTTTTGGAGACACACTCATGTGCACAGCTTGTGTTTAGCACACCACACCTATGTAAATGTACTAGTGTAAGTTCACAAAATGTTTAATGTGCAGCAGTGCCATGCTTACAATCAATACTGTCTCAAATGTATTAACATTATTCATGAGGGTTTAATTAATAACTAGGCTGATTGTTCATGCACTTCAGCATAATTATGGAGATGCACAGCACTGCAAGAATTTAGAAAAGGGGTTTTCTTTTCGTCTTCCCTAACTTTTGAGAAGACATATTTAATGAAAAATGAAAGCTTTAGCAGATTATGAGGCAGCAGACTCCCCATGTTATTGGCTGACTATTTTGTTAGGGAATTAAAAGTGTCTCCATGAAGAGTCTGAATGCAACTTTTGTCATGGAAATGATTTTAATGCAAGATTTCTGCTTGCTTTGCACATTAGTCTCGATTCCGGCTCCATATCTCATAATTTTTCTTCGGTTAATAATACATGGTTTGTTCTGGCCAAAACACTCTGGAAATTAGAGATACATCTCCAACCTTTATGGGAGCAAGCCATCTCGAGGCTAGGGATCATGAGTGGTCACCGACGGTTGACCTTGTAGCATGATTTGACAGATGGGAGTATGCATTTGTCGTTACACATTTTTTCAAAACATTTAAGGCACACTGTGTGCATTCTTTATCAGTGGATGGTGAATGTTAACAGTAACCCAGGAAAAGTATTACCATAAATGTTTGTAACTGCCTGACACTGATAACTCCTTGACACTTTGGTAATTCCTGCTTCCCCTCTCGCTCTTTCAATATAAGGCTTAGACACTGATCTCTAAATTCTAACTGCTCATGGTAGTATTCGTATTATTTTATTACCACAAAGCTTCTGGGTCTTTGCCCCAGGATATTACTCCTGAAGAGTCCAACACAGGGTCACTAGATCCCCCACTTTCTGAAGAGCACTACTCTCAGAGAAAAAAACAGTACTCTACTTCCATTCATTTTTAGGACTTTCTATCATGCAGGGTCATTTTAACCAATGGTGTAAAATTTCTAAAACATAAGATTGTATGTTAAGAAATGTTTACTTAAAATATGGAAACTTTTTCCATATACATGACTACATGCTAAATAATGTTGGTCCTCTGCAAGTTAGTGTTGTGATGGTACTTCTTGGCAAATTCCCTCTCCCAATTAAAATTTTGTTTTAAAACAGTCCTGCTTTCTCTGCTTCTATATGAGAGAATGATGGAATTTGCCATTCGGGAGACCCAACAATTTTAGCACATGTGCACACTTTAAGCTGTGTGCCTCTCAATTTGTCAGCTCCTGACAATGCCCCCGTGTACCGGATCATAACATTTTGTTTCAGCAATATTGCAGGAATCCTGTAAATGCTACTACATATGGTCAGACACCCTACATACATGCAGACACCATTCAAATCACATTTGTTTCAAAAAGGTGATGAGGGTTTTCCCTTGTTTACCCTATGGACATGGGCAACTGGTGATGTCCTCCTTTTCAGAAACAAAATATGATAACCCAAACTATCAGCTGAGGAAAAACACTCCAAGTCACATGTACTGCATGTATTCTCAGGAATGGAGTGGCAGACACTTGCAATCCATTGGCAGCAAAGGCACAGCAATTTAAAAAACAATAAGGATGCACAAGATTTGAAATGAAGCATCTATGTTAAAAAAATAATGCAATAGTGTCATATGTTAACACATACATAACACCTACCAGTAATTAAAAAAAAATTGCACCAAAAAGAAACAATCGCCCATTATTACCTCAACGTAAATTACTTTCTCAGCTTCCTCTTTAGTTTCAGGGATGTCATAATGGTTACAGTTTTTTTGAATGCAACATGATGCTGGGACTGAATGGTTGCCATACAAAACACCATCTGCAAACCAATCAGTGTAGTTGGATGCTCCGCAACATTTTAGCTGTGTGCATGAAACAAAAACATTACAGTTAAAGTGAGATCAGCAAAACAACATCAATGAGGTCTCTCTTGCATTATTGCAATAGTTTAGTACTTAGCCTGGGTTTTAAAACACATTACACTGTACTTTCATTCATGCACTGCTTACTCTTAGTGCTCTACTGCTTACTGCTTAGTGGGTGGAGTTGGCTTGGTGGTTGAGTGTACTGCCTTGCACACTAGAGGTCCCCGGATCAAATCCCAGTGGAACCACT
>WURT03393914.1:0-23273 GCA_009936505.3 Holothuria glaberrima | reverse complement strand
AGATCATGAAAGCAAAGTATGTGTCTATGTTTTGGGGATTGATGATTCATTGTGACATATGCAGGCTTTAGGGGTACTGTGACTTGACTCTCAACCTAGGCTTAATGTTTGCACACTTAAGATCCTGATAGGCCATGTAAATTGTAGGCCTTGTCTATTGCAGATTTCAATTATTTGTTGCATCTGATTTGAAACTTTGAAACCTTGTTTTTTTTGTTTCACCTCATAAAGAAAAGGAAAATAAGCTTGCAATGTTTGGTTTGCTAGGAGCTTTAGTGGGGCTTGCCTGATTGATTCTTTACTATGGCTTTGTGTACCCCATGAAATGCACAAGAAGCACTATGGTAGAACCCTTGTTACTACCCAGTGTGGCAATCAGTGTTCCCTTGTATCAATTGCCTGCTGTAAGTTTATTTCTGAATTGAACCCCAAGACACTGCCATCTTGTCATTTTCTACCTTATTATCTGAACAAAGGGTGAAGAACAATTTTAACAAAAAGTGACTTATGTTATTTTTTTTTCTTTATTCAGGTACAAAGGAAAGAGTTACAGAGCTCTTGTGGAGCTTCCAAAAACAGTGCCTAAAGTGTTAGAATTTCTACGCCAAACCTTGACTAAGTTAGAGTGTTGCCCGAATCTTGTGTCATTGACCCCATCAGGTGACACCTGCCCTGAGAATTGTTTGATGAATACAAAGACAAAGTACAGTGAGTACACAGTTTCACGGACTTAAATTCATGCATGGTTAAAAAGTGTGCGTTTGAACTCTTTTTTACAGAAGAAAAAAAGTTAGTGGTTTGTCTTACAAACCTTCAAAAGGTCACAGGGTGTCATATTGTCAGTGATTTTTTGTGAGAAACAGAATTATGTTATTACATTGGTGCATCACCAATTATAAAGAATTCTGTGAAGTAGGTTTGAACAAGTGCATCTGAACTACATGAATAAGATCTTGTGTGAAACCAAAGATACTAGAAGGGTATGTATCTGTGAGGACTAGACCAGTACCAGAATGGTCAATATGAAACTGAATCTGCAGTTGCAGACTTGCCAACCCGACCGTACCGATTTTGGCAGGTACAATTCCGATTTCTGATCTCAAAAACGTACGAAGAGTGGAGTTTACTATTTTCCCCAGTTTTCATGCTGACAGCATAATACTTCCAGAGACTCTCCCTTTCTGAAATTATTATTGAATTTTGTTATTTTTGTGTACTGGTTTTAGAGATCTTATTTTCTTGCATGTATTGTGTAGATACTAGCTATGGAGGGAAAAGGAAAAAGAAGGCTCTAGGACGCCCACCTAGCAAGAAAAGACTTCTGATGACCAGTGCAGACAGTAGTCATAAGAAAGATGAGGAAGGCACATCTAAACCACCTGTTTTTGCAGCTGGTAAGATAAAAGGAATTCACCCGATGTAATTCGTCAAATCATAGCCATTTTGTGGAAGTAACATTAAAGGCAATAGGCAGTGACCCCAAAATTTGCTTTGAAAAATCAGCCAACTCTTGCAAATCTCCTCTTATTGCATTACAAGCACCTCTGAAGACATTTTGAATGTAACTTTACAAACAATAGGGAAAGCAAGAAGAAATTCTCCTTGAATTTCGCAATTCACTAACAAAAATATTGTCACATGATCAAATAGGCCATTCATGAACTACAGTGATGGGGCATACTAACTCTGATTCGGGTAACTGCATTTTCCCTTTAAGTTGTTATACTGTCTTAGGCTCCTGATTTTGTTCCTTTAATGGATCCAGTAGCAAGGTTCTTAGTATGCTGGTCAGCACTGGTTGGGAGAAACCAGAAGTCCCATTGCACGACCAGTACTTAGTGTGAATTAAGGAATAAATAGCATTTGGCGACCTATTATTGGTGAATAAACCGTCAAGAATCCAAATTTGACAAAATAACTGTTGAGGCGAAGCCGAGTTGGTTATTTTGCCCAATTTGGAGTCGAGACGGTTTATGAGACAATAATAGTCCGACAAATGTGGTTTATTGATTCCTTGACGTAGTCAGAGAAATCTATGCGATGGTGATGTCGTGCGTGTGTATGTGTGTATGGGTGTATGTGTGTATGTGACGCTTGGCTTGTAAACACTATCTCAAGAACGGTAAACTCAATGGATCTCATATTTTACATGTAGATACCCCTTATTAAGTAGATGATCCCTATTGTTTTTGGTGAAGGTCAAAGGTCATTTGAGGTCACCAGAGGTCAAATGGTAAACACCTTGGAAATTGCTTGTAAACACTCTATGTCAAGTTGTGTAACTTCAAGGAATCTCATATTTGGCATGTGCATGGCTCATAGTATTAAGATGATCCCTATTGTTTTTGGTGGAGGTCAGAAGTCATTTGGGGTCACCAGAGGTCAAAATCTTGTAAACACTATCTCAAGAAGCATAACTGTGAAGGATCTCATATTTAGCATGCAGCTTGCCAATATTAAGTAGATGATCTCTATTGTTTTTGGTGGAGGTCAAAGGTCATTTGGGGTCACCAGAGGTTGAAAGGTCAAAATCTTGTAAACACTATATCTCAAGAAGGATAACTGTGAGGGATCTCATATTTAGCATGTGGATTGCCAATATTGAGTAGATGATCCCTATCGGTTTTTGGTGGAGGTTAAAGGTCATTTTGGGTCACCAGCAGAGGTCAAAAGGTCAAAATCTTTTAAACACGATATCTCAAGAAGGATAACTATGAGGGATCTCATACTTTGCATGTTGATTCCCCATATTGAGTAGATGATCCTTATTGTTCTTGATGGAGGTTAAAGGTCATTTGGGGTCACCAGCAGAGGTCAAAAGGTCAAAATCTTGTAAACACTTTATCCCTAGCAACATAACTGTGATGGATCTCATACTTAGCATGTGGATTGCCAATATTGAGTAGATGGTCCCTAGTGTTTTTTGTGGAGGTCAAAGGTCATTTGGGGTCACCAGAGGTCAAAATCTTGCAAACAAGATATCTCCAGAAGGGTAAATGTGAGGGATCTCATACTTAGCATGTGGATTGCCCATATTGAGATGGTCCATATCATTTTTGTTGAGGTCAGAGGTCATTTGGGGTTACCAGAGATCCAAAGGTCAAAATCGTTTAAGCACTGTATCTCAAAAAGGATAACTGTGAGGGATCTCATACTCAGCATGTGGATTGCCCATATTGAGTGGATGATCCTTATTGTTTTTTGTGGAGGTAAAGGGTCATTTGGGGTCATTGGAGGTCAAAGGTCAAAATCTTATTAACATGATATCTCTAGTAGGATTGCTGTGAGTGTTTTAATGCTTTTCATGAGGATGATTCATGTTTGTTACAATATATACATATATCAAGTCAAGGAATCACTAAGCCTTTTGGCTTTCAGGTTCCTATTCTACCACCAAAAATGTGTGAAAAACTTCATTTTTTTCAGTCTTTACGTTTACTAACTATGTGACTGGCATAGCATTTAGTAAAAAGCCCTGAAATGGACATGCAAATATGGCATTCTCATGGGGAAGTAAGGAGAAAATGTATGGATTTGCCCAAAATATATACAATATCAGAGGGCAAAAAACCTGTATCTTTATCGCTCCACCCCCTTAAAACCCATTTTCCACATACTTTGGATAGTAAGTGGCTAGCATTGAATTTTGCGTAGCTAGAACCCTGCAATATATTGTGTGAGACAGTTGAAATTCCGCCAACTATGTTTACTTCGAGCTCCTCCTCGAGTTCAAAAACTCATGTCTACCTTACTTAACAAGGTTAGCCTAGTCTATGCTGAGTTTTAATTGGTCAAGGCCATATTCTGCTTAGAACACTAGCCTACTGTGGGTGATTGTGATACTAGTTTTATCTGACATGTAAATGCAATGGGCTTTGCTACATCACATTTCACTGATCTGGCTAGGTCATCATTGACCACTCAATTTGAAACTATTGTTTGGAGTTATGTCAATCAAAATGCACTCACCAGTTGTGAATAGATATTCCACAGGATTCCTTATTGGCTTTGGGTTGATACAGCAGACCTTATAAATGGTTAAATATTTTCCTTTTCAGTGCCACCACAAGGCCAGTCTGCTACCACCACCAATGAACACCCAGTACCACCTGCCCCTATCAAAGCAGTGAAAACACCCCTTATGACAAGGGCAAGACATATCGTCCAAACTGCCAAGCTTGCACAGGTGAGGAAAAAGCTTTCAGAATTTGTGAATTTTGGGAGTAAACATGCCTGGTCATATTTTTAATGTCTGGAAAAAGAGTATTACACATTCACTACCATGTTCATAACTAAAGGAGTTTTGTCTCTCTGGGGTGGGATGAGGGAGCAGCCAATTTGGGAGAGGTAGGTATGTAGAGCTTCATCATAATTTACAATTGTCCCTCATCCTACGGTATTGTATTAAAAACTGAATTTTATCACACATGTATAGAACTGAGAGTTAATATGATTTATTGGAATTTTCCTCGATCCAGAAGACCACACCACGTCTCATCCTGCCAGACCGCAAGAGGCGAGGCATCAATATGATGAAACTAACCGCTAATCTACGTTCCAGTAGACCTAGGAAAAATTTAGACCCACCAGTGAAGAAGACACAAGCAGTTGTGCCAAAGGTGGCCAAGAAACCTGTTGGGGTAATAGCGGAAAAGGTTCTTCATTTCTCTTAAAACTATTTTTTAAAGGTGTACTATCAAGTCCTTTAGATACTATGAGTGGCCCTTCTTTTGCACAAATTAAGTGAGAGCAACCAAATTTAGCTGAAATGATACTCTCACAAGCACATGTCAATACCTCAGACTGCAGATTTCTCACCCAAGCTGCAGCAGCTGCAGCAGCTGCAGCCTTGTTTTGATAGCTCCTTCAACATGGCTGAGAGAGCTGCAGCTTGGCTATTTGACATGATGCCTGACCATCAAAATAAGCTCAGGAGAGTGCTGTCCTTGAGCTGAAAGTCACAATTACTTGTTACATTAAGTAAATGATTGATTTTGTAATAAAGTCAAGATGTCACATTCTGCCTGCTAATTACAATCACATTCTTGCTACTTATGTGTCATATTTTGCAATGCATAATGGCTTGGACAGAAGTTCAAGCATATGGAATCAAAATTTAATCTCCAGGACTTCACAAACTGAGGTAGCTTTAGCAGTAATATTTCCACGAAGGTTCACAATTTTAGCTATTGTAAGTACTCAGTTCCAAAATTTGACAAATATACAGAAATGTTTATCAGTAGTCAGTTGGTTTTCCTAGTAACAATGGGAACATCATTGAAGAAATATTCATATGTCAAAAGACATATGCATAACCCTATCCCTGTGACACTCAATCCACACATGACATCATGCATGATATCAAGTCTTGAGACCTTACCCTAAGCTTATTTCATATCTCTTCCTTAACCCTAACCTTGTGACATGATATCATGCATGATATCCATGTCTCGAGAGGAGAATGTGACACATTTCAAAACAAAATGTGAGGATTTGGTGTCCGTGTTTATTCCTCCATTTTTGTTGTATTTAAACAGAAAAACGCAAAGACCAAAGAATCATCACCTCCAGCTAAGACCACGGAACGTCTTGCCTTGGAGACCAACCCTCTGGAATGGACTGTGGCTGAGGTGGAGAAATTTATCAAGGACACTGACTGTGCTCCTCTAGCAAAAATATTTAAGGAACAGGTAAATTGTCAGATGCTCTCTTCTAGAGGAAGTTTACTTTTGATTGTGCTGAATAAGCTGTTGCCTTGTTATAAAACTGGAGGTATTATGTTCGTATCTTTAAATAACTACCATTTACATTCTCTTTATGTTGTGAGTTCACTGTGTTGCCCAACCCCAAGAGATATTAACTTGGTGAAGAGGACATAATTTAACTTGCCTCAAAGTACCAGTAAAGTTTGTTAAAATAATGTCGCTGTTTGACAAGTATGTCCTTCCATGCCCCACATGATTCAAGTCAAATTTAAGAGAAGTAAAAAGGGTCCTAATATTTTCATCTTCAGAAGTTCATGGACATGCACATATTTTGGGGAGAAGGGGGTGGGGTGAAGTGGAAAGACAAGTTTTAATATTCTAACCTGACATAGCTGCATTTATCCTTTTGAGTTCAAAGTAGGGTAAATCTGGGAAAGGGGCATTTACTAGTGCAAGCATGAAACTCTATTTCGTGATCCATATGAGTCTTTGTTTGGTGAGGGGGCAGGCCTTGTATGGGAGGGAAGCAGTCATATCTTGCTTCAAAGGAGAACTCAACTTTCATACCACTATGAGTTCATTCATTGATGGGAAACATATTTCACACCATGTTGAGGTTATGCAGTGTACTCATCTAAAGAAGTTTTTTGGAAGCATCTGTGATCTAACTGTTCCTCAGACCGCACCGTAGGTCATGTGATAGTCATGACGAAAATTGCTCCCATACCAAAATGGTCAGCCAGCTGTTTATCTATTCACTCCTGTAGTTTATTCATACAGCCTCCGTCATTTCTCATAAGGGGATTAACTTATCAACTAGTTACTCTTGTACTTAAACTTGAGTAGGGCCTACGCAAAGACTTCAGTCTCGCAGAGTAAACACGAGTAGATTAGTGAGCACTTGACAAGCAAAGAGGCAAGGCAAAGGTGTGAAATAGGAAGTCAGGTTAGGAGTTGTGATATCATTTTGCAGGAAATGTAAGATATCAGGTCCAGATTATGGTGTGGGGACAATTTTTATAATGTGCAATAAAAATAACAAAAGATAAATTGATTACTGATTCTTTTCACTTCACAAGGATGATTATTTTTGGTTTCTTATGTGAAAGTTTTCTCACTTGACTTCCTCCAACTGATTTTCTTCTTCCAGGAGATTGATGGACAAGCATTACTCTTGCTCACCCTCCCTACAGTTCAAGAGTGCATGGACCTTAAACTTGGACCAGCCATCAAACTTTGTCATCACATAGAGAGGATCAAGATTGCATTCTATGAACAGTTTGCCAAATGATGCAGCTATGGCTTGATGTGGCAATAAACTCAAGGCTTTAAGGGGTATATAATTCCTTAGTATGATGCTGAAGCAAGTCTCGCTACTGCTGTAGTTGTACTTGAGAGCTTGGAACAGCTGCATGTTACATGTATACTAGTGCAATTAAAGGTTCTTGGGAGAGGAGAGGGTAAGTGGGGGTGGGTGGGGACTATTTTTATTTGTATTACAACACATGTTAATGGCAGTTTTGGTTTCTTTGTTGAAATTGGAGTCTTCTCTTCAATGGAATTTTACTAGCCTTATTTGTATGCACCCACCATAAGGGTCCAGATTTCACCTTTTCGAGAAATATTTTTATGAAGAGGGGTACGCAAACAAACAACTGCATGAACTTAAGTTATGAGGACTGGAAGAGAACAAGGGCTTAAGCTAGGAAGGAAGAGTAAAGCTGTCTAATTGACTCAATTTACCTCCATATGATTAAAATAAAATATATTTTGTTATTCAGATTAGTAATGGATCCAGGACTTCATAAGAGGGAGAGAGGACTAGGGGCCCAAGGCAAAGAATGGCCACAGTCACAATATCAGACAATTCTTATGTAGAGAATTTATGGCAGGAAATGCCCAAATTTCCCCAATCATCCCTGTCTCCTTCCCCTAGGATCCACACTCGCACACTATATTTATATTGCTTACTTGTTATGCTATTACAAAGCTTAATTTGGAATGTTAACAAATGGATCTTCTTCCCCCTCCCTTTCTTTGGTTCAAGTTTCTGTTTAGTACTACTTAAAAGTAACAACCACTGCTCCCATCTCCCCTCCCCACCCTGATTTTTTATACAAAATTGACTATAGATAATAATTAAGGCTGATGGAAAAATTTGCCTTAAATATTAAACTGTGGTTAAAATGTGGCAAATATGTTAATGTGGTAAATTGGTATAATGATACATAGATATTGTTCACCTAATTTGGGTGGACCCTATTAGCTGCAAATAATGAGTAATGTTGTCACTTTAATTCACAATCTGAAATTCTGCCTACCTTGTGATGCTTGTAACTGTCATCTTTGCTGTAAAAACCGTTGATGTGCCATAGATATTTTTATTGAGATTTAAGACAGCAAGTAGTCAAAATTAAATTATTTTGTTGAAGGGCAAATTTCTTCATTCTAGACACTTCAGATTTTCCCAACTGAAGTGTACTCCTAGCCCCCCTCTCTTTTGAATTAAAAAAAAAAATGTCATGGCTTTTCCAAAACATAGACCTATAAAAGAAACATTGCTCAAGGCCAACTTGAAGATGCTGTTTGTCATTTCAAATACAACATCTTCTTCAAATGTGAGCATTCTATCATGGATCTCTGAGGGGGTAACTCCTTAGTCTGCTGGGGAATGTAGGCCACTGTTCATCCCAGTTCATCTGATGTGTACATGCCATTGCCCAATCAAAGTGGCATATATTTTAAGTCACAGTTTGAATTTGACTATTTTTAATTTCAAGGAAAGTGCAGTCATCAGTTGTGAATTCTGGTTACCCCTTACCTAAAATGTATTTGGGGTGATGACTATCTGCCTAAATAACCTTAACTTTTAATGCCATGTATCCTGCATGGGGATTCTTATGTTGTGTCAGCGTTCCCAAGAAATAATGTAGATTTATGTATGATTCAGTGATGTATTCCGTATTAATAATCCCATCAAAGTGTCAGGGAATTTTAAACACAGCAACATTCTTGGTAATGGATTCCTTGACAAAGTAAATACTTCTGACAATTTGCAAGGATGCTGCACTGAAGGTTCAGTTTAATGTGTTTTCATGTGTGAAATGGGTTATTCTTACTCAGCTAAGCTTTGTCTCTTTTGGTATTGATGGGACAATTTGACAATTTATTACTCTCGCTTAGAAGAAAGGATAAGTTTCAAAGCCGCAAATATCTTGAAATCCGGGGGTGCTTATTATAGGACAAGATTTGGTAGGTAAAATTCATCATTGGGCTCAGTGAGTTGACATCCTTTCACACTGTGATACGTGGCATGTCAGGGGAAAAATGAGTTTGCTTGGCCATGGGTTTTTGTCTTTGAATATCAACAGGTTTGAGATTCATTGGTGAGAACCCCGTGGGGAGGTTGAAATGAGTGGGAACAATATCAGTCAATGAGGGCTGTTTGAAAAACAATGCTTTAAAACTTTTTTAGGGGCAATGGTCCACCTCCCACCCTTCTCTGACGAATTGTTGTCACATGACCTCATAAGGAATATGCAAAGCTCTTAGGGTTCCATGAATTCATTTGGTATGTAAAGGAACCTTACAAAATGGACACCATTCTTGTGAGAATCTTCCTAGAGAAAGAATGGTGTGAGGAATCATTTTTATGTTTTCATCTTTTATGCATTTGGAAGTTGTCAGCCTGCAGATAGTACCATTCTAAGACATTTGCTAGAGGGGAAGGGTGCACTACATATCTCTTGCAGAATTTGATGGTTTCTCATTGTTTCAAATTTTGGTTCGTATTTGAATTCTTTCTTTCATCCTCTATCATTTTGCCCATATTTTTAAGTCTGGTTGGAAACATGTGCACCCTGGTGAATTGTGAATTAGATTTTTGACATGGCATTATTATATTCTCATATTCGGAGTCCAAGCCAGTGTTACAAAATTGAAATATGAGCAAACTTTTTTCCATTTTGCTTTCTTCAGGTTTTTTTCCTTTGATCAACTAAGTTTTATCTTTGAATTTATTTCCAAATATTTGATATTTACTTTTGATATAATGTAAAAATGATAAGATAGCACGGCACCTTGTACAGGTGACAGTACCAGAGTTGCATTTGGTACTTTGGAAGAGATCAATTATATTTGAAAGAGACAAAGTATGAATTGCTTAATTTCATCTTTTTTGTGTGTTTATATGAAGGGATGCTGGAAAATTGCCCATTGAGCAGAGTAAGCAGTTGGTTGAAAACCAGGAAAAGATATTTAAATGTAAAATTGCAAAGTGAAGAACCATGGAAAGGAAATGAGAGAATTTATGATGTGACAAAAGTTAGTAAACTATTCCCTTCCAAAATGGAAAACCATTTTGTTTACACACGAGTTGCTTACATTTATAGACCGTATGGACATGATGTCACAGAACAGAAAATGCGCTCAAAACTGAGAAAATGAGCATGGCAATTATACAAACTAAAGTAAGGTGCATTGAATTGTTCGGCCGACTGGTCACGACGGAGTAAGGCACTAATTAAAAAAATGGCGGTGTGACCTTTGTGGTCTTTTTAGTGTCAATCCATTGTCCTAATGCCCACAATTTTGTGAATGCCCTGGAACTTCCAGTGCATAACCCTTTGGGCCCCACCAGGGAGTTAACCATGGACCCCATCAGGGCCCTGTAACCCACCCCTTTGATGGAGCGCTAGTATGTCAACTATTGTTGTATTGAACTTAGATGTTGACTGTTGAGCACACCCTCCTCAGAAAAAGTCCTTCGCACGGCCATGTATCACTGTCCAAAGTTGCGAGGAGGACAGGTGGACAAGGAACTTGTCTTCTTCCTGGAAGAGCATGGGAGTAGAGGTCTTAAAACAGAGGGAGTAAAATACTCCAAAGAAAGTTTGCAGAATCTACTAGCCGAAGGTATCTTACTTTTGGAAAAATAAGTAATGAGAGGGCGCTTGGTATTTACATGTATAATGTGGACTCCGATCCCGAGTAAACACAACAAAAACTGGTGAATCCAAATATATCTGATCTAGATAACAATTAAGATGAAACCCATATAATGCTTTTATGGGATGGCCCATCATTTGTCGTGCCCATAATCTACTACCATCATGGATCCTCTGTCTTCACATATACATAGCCCCAAACTAAATCATTCAGCCAGGACTGATGTAACTTACCACGCATATGGCGGATGGGAAATTTATTTTGCCAGCCCACTCAAAATGGAAAACATTTCACCCCTAAATTTGCAAAATTTGTTTGAAATCAAAGTTGGGATTTAGAACGTGCTAAGAATACCCTCTCCATGGCAATTGGGTGCTGTTGATCACATGGTGATGATAAAAGTGACGTATAATGTCCATAAAGTGTTTTTCCAAGAATTTCATATTCAGTGTTTTAGCTTGGACGTTTTCTCAATGCGACATTTACTGATCTGTGGCCTGGGGGAGGAGTCTAAGGGGAGGGGGTGTCCCTTCCCCCTTTGTGAAATTTTTGGAATTTAAAAGGTGCCTAGATCGCATGCGGTGCAATATTTGAGTGTATTTCCGCCCTAACTACCTAATGAGTAACCAAAAAATCTTGGTGACAAATATTTTACTACATAAAAATATCGCGTCGCGGACGTTATGCACGGAATCAGTCTACTTTCTGAACTTCGAGATGAAAGTAGGTAGTGGGGCTCGGAGGTTAATTAGGAAGTCCTGTCGCAGTTAAAGCAGACAAATATGATATGCTGGCAGCAAGGAACTGGCAAAATTATTCTGGTGAGGCTGATTCTGTCAAAATTTACACCTGTGTAGAATTTGCTTGTCAGATTTTTTGTGCGACATTTGTCGCCGTTAATGCGATATTGTCGCACAAATAGGGCTTGCTAAAACACTGGTCATATGACCCTAAATAGCGCGCCTATACGGAAGCCTTAAACTCCCTTTCTTTCCCAAGTTTTTGACGGACTCGGTCACTCGTCCAATTACACCGTGCCGACGGCCGTTGATACGGCCGTCACATGCATGATGAATTTGCCGACGGGCCTTCAACTTGAATGGGCCAATAAGATGAAGAGCCAAAGATCGAAATAGCCGATAACAGACTGGACGCGCGTTCCCCTTCTCTCTTTCTCTTTTTTGTTTCCATTCTCCGTCTTCCTTTTCACTCCCTTCTTTCCCCTTTCCTTTCCCTTCTTCCCTCCTCTTTTCCTCCTCTTCTCTTTTCATTCCCCTCTCCCCTTTTTGCCGACAGACAGAAAATTTGCCGACGGCGACCAAATATTGGGGGTTTGACACCCTCCCACACCACCCGCTCACTACGGCCCTCCTCAGTGCTAGTTATCCCCTCTATATTATTACTTCATTGATTTAACGAAAATTTTCAAATTCATCTATGAGTCTTTACATTTATTTAGATGTACTGCAGCTTAGCAACAAAATGGTACGTTTGCCAAACGTCGCAACAACATTTCTTTATAAGAACCAAGATGTTACTAGAAACGAAGAGAACAACAACTAAAGCCAAAAGAGAAAGGTGTACACAGACCTATTAGCCTGACTTTGCAGCTACTACAGGGCAAAGGGCAAAATCGAAGGAAAATAAACGTTAAGAAAAGAAAAAATTCCAAACTTCATTGTATAAAGCATGTTAGTAGAAACATAGAAAAAAGGATTTTTGAAAGTAGCCACTATAAGTTTACAAGAAAATGGATGGCCTCCCCCCCCCCCCCCAAATGCTTCTGCAACAAAATATCAGAATATTTTTGAAAAAAAACTAACACGAAACAAAAAAGAGGGAAACATTTTCAATTTTCCTGAACAAATGTAACCCCCAATTCTTTGTTGAGGGTGTACATACTTCTGCAAAACTTGTAACGTAGACTGCTAATTATCCGAGTCAATATCGTAAATGCATTCTGCGACAAGCTAAAAGAGGAATTTCATTTTGCCGAATATATTCAATGCCATAATCCTTCATCAGTGCATTTTTTAAAATTTAGAATCTCGTGAAGTATGCTATGATGAAAGTTTACTATGAAGTGGCGCACTGGTCAGCACCAAGGGGAAACTGGACGGCCTGGTCTTCAATTTAGGGGAGAACTGGTTTGGGGGCGGGGTTACTGGTTAGGGGAGAGCTGGAAAGGGGTGAAACGACCGTTAACCTCTGGGTCATGGTTACATGGGGAGAATGTGCAATTGGCCCGCGTGGTTTACGGACGATGATTGACTGACCTTCCGGCAATTTCGAGCGCATTCTACAAAAGGCATCTTAATCAATCATCAATACGTACATTTTTACCTCAAATCAATTTCAAAAAGGGCCTGCTGGAAGAGAAGGTCAACACTTGCCGTGAGTGTGAAGTGCAAGGGGGCAGATGAAATGATGACTAATCACCGTCCTGGTTAGGCGTCTAAGGTGAGGGGACACTCACCTTTGAAAAATTTTGGCTTATGTAGGGTGGGTTAGATGCAAAATGGTGCTACATTTGATGTTAGATTTGAATTGTATGTATCTCCAGGATTTCCTTTTTTAAGTAATTATTTTAATTTTTCATCTGAAATCTTCCAGAGAAATTTTTTCCATCCTCCCAGCCTATGCAACTGAGTCGAGTAATGCTCGAAGTGTCTTTAATTTGTCAAAGGGGCTTAAATTTTTATACGAGTATGAATCAGAAATGTTTTGCGTAAGCTAGGGAGTGCTTTGCACTATACACATGGGGTCAAGGGGCCTGCGTTGAATCCATAACTTGTTTGCCTTCCTGGGCTTTACCTCCATCTCCCGCCCCTTTATGGTCTCCAGGGGCGTTACCACTGCTCTCTCTCTCTTCCCGGCCTCTTCTTCCTCCCTTTTCTCTTTTTTCTTTTTCTTCCTGTTTTCTCCCACATTCGGGGGTGCCTCCCCCATCGCCCCTGGCTACGCCACTGGTGAAGTGGCAGCTGTCTTTGGGGCGAACTGGTCATTAGGTAGGGCGAGGCTGGTTTCCTGATGGGGGCAACTGCATAGTAGGGTGAAAACACGTACTATAAAGCCTCCTGCGTCATGTGGGGCCCACTAGGGCACTGCATGGACAACTTAATGGACAGCCCATCTGGATGGACCGCCCTTTAAAACAGCCCTAATATCCCCAGGGAAGCCCAAGATTGTAGCCAAGGACCGGGGCAGCTGGGGATGTGTGCATGGGAGTGACCCCATAAAAAACCACCCCGGCCACCTAGAAAATTTCAAGTTGCCATTACCTAAACGCAAGTTAAAATATTTCATATATTTCACCCCTGGAAAAAATCTCTTTCCCGACCTCCACCTCCTCCCTTTATATAGGCCTACATTACTTTTTCTGGCTATGGGTCTGCGCAAGCCCATTATGGTTATATTGATTGCAGTGGCGGATCCAGGATTTGGCAGAAGGGGGGGGGCAGGTCATAGTGATTTCTATAAAAGACTGATCGGAGGAGGGGTCTAAGAGGAGGGGTCCCCCTCCATAGGCGTAGAAGGCTGTTAAAGACTGGGGGATAAACCTTGTTTAGGATCACCGTCCTGGGGGAGGGGTCTAAGGGTAGGGGGTATCCCTCTCCCCCTTTGGAAAATTTTTTGATATTTGAGGGCCCTTAAATGCCATTTGGTGCATCATTTTGGACAAATTTTAAAGTAAATTACTGCAAATTTTTGACATTTCTTAGCCCATGGAAAATATTTTGATATTTGAGGGTCCTTAGATGCAATTTGGTGCATCCGCATTGGAAGCACTTTGTGAATATTTTTGAAAAATGTACAAGCGCAAATACGAACTTTCAACCCAGGCGTCTACATGCTACAAACTAGATTGAAAGGATCCCACGCTGATGCGCGGCCCCTACAGAGGTCGGCAAAGTACCTCATTTTTCCAGAAAGTGTTGTGACCAGAATAGTTCCAAGTATTAGCTTATAACCTTACGTAATAATGGTCATGAAATGGAGTGCAAACAGTGACAAATGCATGCAAAGGGCGCAGAAATTTTCATTACATAGGATTTCCATGATAAAACCTGCATTTAGTCTCTGAACTGAGACACTTTCAGTTCCCCAACAAACCTATATACGGTATGCCAATCGCAAAGCCAGTCTTTTATCTGGGATTATTGTAATCAGTTTTCAACTTTTTCAACTTTTGTTTCCATTCGAGGAAATTGATAATAAGAAAAATACTGAGGGCAAGGTTTGAAGCGCGGAGCGAGCGAAAATTTTGGTAGTTTGCGAAGGATTTGCAAAAATTCTGACAGTGTGAGAACCATTTGTGAAAGAAAATGAATAGGAATAGGGCCTTACTGTACTGTTTTATGAAGATGGAAAAAAATTCAACATTTTTTGGAAGGGGACTCAGGCCCCCTGGGCCCCCCCCCCTAAATCCGCCCCTGGATTGATTTTCGTAACTTCTCTTGTTTACAGGACCATATATTATTTTTACGAACGCAGTTTTGGGAGGCGTTTGCAGGGTTTCCCGTCCCCGTCCCCACCCTCTACATTTCGCAGAATTATTGGCAAAATGCCTACATCCTGCATAGCTGACTTTGCATTTTTTGTTACTATGCTTCATGACGTATTGTGTGACAATTTGCAAGAAGTTAATGTAGTCTATTCCGCAGACAAGATTGAACAAAGAACTACTTCCACTTTGAAAGAATATTACCTGTTCGTAACCTAACAGGAAATTACGACATATTTTTAATTGCCAGTATTTACACTTTGTTTGAAGTTGAGAATTAAAAGGATACTTACAAAACTTGATGGAAATTTAGGGATTTGAGGAAGCTAGAAAGAGGTCACTTTCAACTTAAAGAAGAGAAAAACTGTTCGTGATTGGCAAGAATGTTTGAGGAACACTTTTTGCCTGCTACGCTAAGTCATGCTCAAACTATTTAGCTGACGGTGTCTCGATTTTCACGACATAATCGATTTAATCGACATTTATAGTATGCTCGAAAAGCTTACCGGTAATGATTCCAAGTAACTATGTGCCATTTTGGTTACTTCGAGGATAACCGCCTGAATAAAAGAATTTTTCAACCAAATAAAAGGAAGCTGTGATGATGGTAAAAGTATTTGTGGAAGGCTAAAGTAAGGTGTAGTTTCTCATTACGGTGGCAATTATGAGCTGGTGAAGGATATTTCTCAAAATTAAACAGCATACGGCGCTGATGGTGATAGCACCAGTTATTCAACCTTTGAGAGACCAATTTGTTTTGAATTGCAGTGATTTAAAGTTTATTGTGGCCCTGGGCTGTTTTTACAAACTTCTGTAACGTTACTTTAGCCTAACTGTTGTTACCAACTTGAATGGAAATGTCATGGGAAGCCAAGCTTAGGCTGTGGCAAATAAAACAAAACGAACGATAGGCTATGGGATTCTGTACGTTACGGTTAGTGTAAGCCAAGCTGCGTCCGGTTTTGTTTACGTGTTTTGCGCACAGAACTGCAAGTTTGATTGGTTGCTAGTAGCTTGTTTTTAGTACGGTACCTAATTATTATTCTATATCATTTGGCTTACAAAGATTTAAGATATCTTTCTGGGCTTAGCCAAGGGCCAAGGCCATATTCACAACACTCAGCAGTTACTAGGAAGTGATGCACAATCCACTTGAATATAAACCGGTTTTGTGATGGACAAGCAGGCGAGGGTCTATGAAAGGTGGTCACACTTTTCGTGAAATAAATAGATTGCAAATAACGGCTAACATTACATGCTAGAAAGACATTGATTGATAGAAAATAACATTCCATTCACTTCAATTATTTTCACTGCCAATCATCTTGCCCGAAGCGCAGACAGGGTTCACCGTTCAGCATGTATATTTTGAATGCTCAGTTGGAAAAGGTTCTGCAGTGACTGTCAAGAATCAATGCATGTAGCAAAAACTGACATGATTTAGTAGCCTAATGTCTAGTTCTTACTACTTTAGTACAGTTTCATCAGAAAGTTTGAATACATCTGTGAACATGTCAGACGAAGATGGAACAACGACTTCATCGCATTGCCATGAGGGCAGTTTGACAGGCCCATACAGCATAATTGTACAGGCCATATTGGCCTTCATCGCCTTCAGTTTCCTTATTTGTAAGTATGCTTGTTAACTGGAAGGGTACAACTATAGAATACCCTGCCAATAATAAACCTCACCTCGCCTTAGGAGGTGCAGTCGCAGTGAAGCACAAAGTAACAAAATAACTCACATTAATGAATGGCCACTGTGACTGTGCCTCCACTCAAAACTGGAGGCTCAGTGGACTTGGACATTTTTCAAAACACATTAACACAAAACACACGTAATCATCATTGTGATGCAATATAACACATTCATAAATGGCAACTGTGACTGCGACTGCACCTCCACTCATAACTGGGGGCTCGGTGGACTTGGACATTTTTCAAAACAAATTAAAGACACTCTAAGCTCACCCCAGACATTAAAAATTCTCCCAGCAAAGTTAACATCAGGCTCCTCCTTCAATTCAAACAAAACTTCCTGTCTTAGTACTAAACACCTCTTAGACAGCCACGTTAGCCTGCCCTGAGGCAATATTACTCCATGGTCAAACACAGTTAGTGTGGTCTCACATACCCCGCGCTCGAGGTAACACCTTGTTACCCTGAGCGCGAGTAATGTGAGAACGCAGGTTTACTCGGGGTCAGTGTTAAAATTTCGATCCAGCTCCGAACGGAGGGTTTTGCGGTTTTAAACACCGTGTTTGTGTAATCAGCCATAGATCACAGGTACGGAGCTGTATGAACTCCACTTCCTATCAGCATTGTACACACTAAACAGACTGGTATTGTATTAGATGAACTACCGCTAGCTGCTGCATGGCAAAACTATTCCCCTTGGAGAAAGCAAATTATTCAAGAATTTTCCCTAGGCCTACTTCTAAATGCAGGTCCATAGCCAGACACAGTATACAGAATGGGCGAGATAATTTCCAGGCAGGGTGAAATATGTTTTAGAGACCGAATACTTGTAAAAGTTAAGCCATACTTCTACCAGTCTAGGGTGTTTTCATTTCTGCTGTAGCCTGTAAATAATGATTTATCTAATAATTTGGAGACAAACAGAGAAAATTCGTGAGAAACTGATTGACTTCCATAACAACCCAATCAACTGAACCCGGGGTACATGAGAACACACACTGGAAATCACGGTGTTAACCTGTGGTTTTGCCTTGGTATAAACACAGGGCTACACCGGTTGACGCGGGGTACATGAGACCAAGGTAAGTGTGTGGGATAAATTGTCAAACTCAGTTGACTGTACGATTCATTGTCAACCAACCAAAGTGAAACTGTATGCTTTGAATGAATGTCAGTCAAAGTGCAGTTATCAACTGTATTTGGACCTATGGAGATAGTCCTAAATATGTTTAGTCAGTTAGTTGCAAGCAACTTTCTGTTTGGGGGATGCCATATCTCCTTTAAAGCAAAACACACGTAATCATTATTGTGTTGCAAAATAACACAAATTCATAAATGGCCATTGCGACTGCGACTGCACCTCCACTCAAAACTGGCTCAGTTGGCTTGGGCATTTTTCGAAAAACATTAACTCAAAATACATGTTGATTCGTTCTCAAAATAACAATCTCGGGGGACTGCGGCCACTGTGACTTAGCGTCCTAGTTTTCAAAAATGTGTTTTTCGACTGTGGCAGGGTATTCTTTTAATTGAAAAGTATAATTTCATCTTGTATATCATACTATACAGTATACTTCCCTTTAATTTCTTTCTTCTACAGTACATACTGTTTACAGTCTTGCCTTTTCTGAAAGCTAAATCAGTTTGAAAATATTTTTGCTTCCCGTTAGCAGGAAAAAACTGTTTTTACTAGGCAAAAAAAAGTCTGCTTCCTAGGGAATTAGGGATGCAACTTTTAAAATAAAATATTAGCATTCCAAGCTTCAGTACTTGTGTCCACTATGATTGACTGCATTGTCTTATATTTGGTCTAATTCAGACGTACTCCATACTCCGACAGCTACAGTATGTATATACACCCCATACAAACTCACTCTATGATGTACTTACAATAACAGGCGTGACTTTTACATCTTTCTAAGTTAATGTTGAAATTTGTAAACAAAAAGGATCTGGATCTGGGTAAATGCTCACATTACTTCAGGTGGAGTAAAACATGCAGGGTTGGGTGTTCACATTCTGAGTTAATCCTGTTGAAGCAGGAACTTCAGGGCAGAATCTCTGAACTGCTTTGTGCCTTCCAGTTGCAAAGTGCAGGAGGAGGTTCCAGTCTTTGATGGTACAAGGGAAGAAGTTATATTTGTAGCAGTCCTTGCTAGTTTGAATTGATACATAGCTGGAGTGAGTGATCCTCTTTAAAAAGCATTCCTTGGTATTGAAATGCTTGCAATTTTGTAAGGGTATTTAGATTATTTTGGAGCTGCACTTGGTCTTAACTTAACCTTATTTGTTTATAAAGCACACAATCATCAGCAAATCTATCTTCAGAAGAGATGTTTTCTGTCAAGTCATTAATATAATTTAGAAATAGAAGCAGGCCCAGTACTGTGTCCTGTGGTACACCATAAATAATATCAGTCCAATCAGAAAAATCATCCCCAATAACAACAACTCTTTGTTTTCTATACTTAAGAAAGTTAGTAATACAAGTATGGGTTGTAAGCCTACTTCTACTGTAACACCATACTTATCAATTTTAAAGACATAGACTCATCACCCCAAAGTATATTTTTATTGTGAAAGCATCAAAATTCCCAGTTAGTGACTGCTCTTTGATTGACATCAAAGTTTGAAAATTCAAAAGATGCAGAGTAGCTCACATTCCACACAATGCAGACAGTGCTTGGATTATACATTATGGTCTTGTATGCTCACCGGGACATGGCCTGGAGCAATAAAATAGGTTTGTATCTGCACAAGTAAGAGCATTATACAGTTATGGGAGGAGCTTAAAGTTACAAAGTTGAGAGAATTGGAACTGTCTGGGATGATGATATTTGCACTTTAAGTAAAAGCCGATTGTGAGGAACAGCATTGAATACCTTGAAGAAATCCATGGTACATAATCATATCAGTCTGCAATCTACATTTTAAGGACTGTGCCAGATAATTAACAGTTAAGATCAACTGTGATTCACAAGCATGGTGTTTTCTAAGGTGAACTGAAAAAAAAAAAAGTTAAAGAAAAATTGTACGATGATCACGATCAGACACTGCTTATCAAAGGACGGTCAACATGTACACTGAAGACCTTCTGGAAACACTTTGAGCTGCATCAAAAGCTTAAACTCTGATATATATTTGTGTGATAATTTTAGTCTTGATCTAACCTCTTACTCTAAATTTAATAAACACAGAAATTAATGGTACAATTACCTAGCGCAATGCAACTGGAAATTATTTCTTCCATGCAACATGAAGATTTGGAACCAGGAAGAATTGGATATATCTGGTGGGGGCGAGTACCCAGATAAAGTACTAGGTAATAAACATGAGACCCAACACTGCACATACATGTATTGTATGAAAAAAAGTTCATTGTGGAAGCAAATAACATTTGCTTGTACGTCAGTAACTGCTCTAGTCTATTCAGTGGGTACTTTAAGTTTGAAGGGGTTCAAACTAATTGTCTTTTTATTTACCACGACGACATAAAGTTAGTGCCAGTTTAATCGAAAAAAATAACGAATTTGAACAAATCTTGGGGCATTTTGCAGCATGTGTGAATGCAGCATGACTTCAGCACCTGCTCAGGCAGTTTACACAAGGATGTAATGTTATTGCAAAAGAATAAACTCTGTGCTAGTTTCGCTAAAATTTGAGTAATTTTTCCCTGTGACTTTTGTGGTGTTGTGTGTGTTCATTGTCATGTAATGTGCTTTGGGGCGAGAAAAAAACTTGCATCACCTGCGGACACAGCTCAGTTACCCTTTCTTCATCCCAGTAGACGTTCTTTGCATCTGGGATGCAAAATCCTGTCACCATAAAAATGCTGAGAACATTGATTTTCCAGGAAGCAAGTCAAATTTTCCCATAATATTTTGCTTGTTGTCATATACAAAAAAGTCAATGGCCTTCCAATTGCCAAATTTCCTTCTGAATTTGTACCAAAATTTTTCTCTGAAAGAGCTCTTTAAATTCTCTTATTTTCATCCATTCTTACCTCCCTTTGTATTGCTCCCTAGGTGGGAAGAATTTTACTGATGCACACCTATGTGATCATGAGTCACTTGCTTAGGACATTTTGTATCTGTAAGGGATTGGCTGTGGGGAAGACACTGTGTTTTTGTGTCTGGATGGAAGGGGGGGGGTTTGCTAGGAAGTTTATGAAGTTATAAATAATATCAAGCTGCTTTTAAACAACAACTTTTTGTGTGATTTTAATTATAAAAAATGATTTCGAACTACCAAAAGTGCAAAGTGTCCCTCACCATTGGTGAGTGCTTCGAATGAAATGGTGACAATGACACAAAATTGATGACATTGTAGGCCTACAACCCTGGTGGCAGTTCATGTACTTGTCAACATCAACCCATTTAGATACACTGTACCCACCTGTATCACCCTTTTGAAAAGCTGGTCTGCAGAAAATATAAATTGCAACATAAACAATTAGATCTAAAACATAATTGTAGGGTGGGAGAGGGGGATATATACATTTGTGCGTGCTTGGAAGTTGAATGGAGTCTTATTAGTTAAAGGACTGTCAAGAAATGTTAATGATGCACTTCCTTTTTGTCTTCCACAATTTTAATACAGTGACTGCTTGAAACATTGTTCAAGCCTCAACATAAAAGTCACAGTTTTTGGCTCATATGCATTTAAATAAGAAACGCTGTACTATTTCTGTACTTTTGAGGAAATTCTTCACTGCCAGTGATATGAGATTTATTGTGACAAATAATGATGGATGCTTAAAATTTCACATTTTTTTATGCCGTTTTGCCATGGTAATTTAACGAGTTCAAGGTACTGTACTGTAAGGAGCACTGTAGTTCTTGTCATTCCACAATGCATTACTCATTCTAGTTGATCTTGGTATTGTGACAAATATTTTGAGGTAAAAAGCACCGTTTTCAGCAGAAACAGACATTGCTACATAGAGCCTGTAGATAGAATGTTCTCCTCCCAAACACTCCCCCTTGCTGTAACTTGCAAGTTTTCCAGGGATCCTATGATGAAACAAATTTGTAAAGTACAGTATCATCACAGGGTGGATCTTTTGAAAGAGTGGTATGTTTTCCCTCTTTGATTGAGGTACAGTAAGGCCCATTTGACTGTCAATGAGTTGGGTTTCTTTCATGTCCTGCTTTATTTCCATTTTAATAAGTTTATTTTCTGTAATTTTCCATTCATTTGTTTCATTTCTGCTGTCATTTTGATATGTTGTTTTTGTTGGTTCTTAGTTTACACTAAAAAAAAAAAACACTGATATAGCTGAAATGATCTAAATTACAGTATATTCAGGATTTATTATTTAGATTTTTATGTCAGTTACTGTACTGTACTTGCTGAGTTATGACCCAGTCACAATAAAAGGGCACACTACTCTTTCAGTGTGTTGTTCTCACACTGACAGTCTGGCACTCCAATCTTGATCAGCTCTCATTTTTTCCATACCTGCATATAGTATAATTATATTTAAGTCTGTGTCAGTATAAATCGTTTCTCATGCTAACCAAGGTCGCTGTGGAATTAGACTATGCTATTGCAAGGCCAAAATCTATACCAATGAGCTGTGATTTGGACTGTGGCCTGTCCTTAGCACCCTCAATATTTTCTTAATAAAAAAGTAGACTCAAGGATAGCTACTGTACAGTAAGATAACTTTGAGTCAGATTTGCTGGTAACTGTTACTGACACAGTATGTGCCACTTGTAAAAAACACATAATGGAGAGATCTTCTCATCTGTTTCACCTTTTGGCAACATGGCCAGTAAAATAAAGGTTTTAAGAGTATCTATGTCAAATAAGTCATAAGTTTGCACAATTTTGCATCAACTGTAAGGAAGGTCAAAACCAAAAATTACACTATATATATTGCAAATCAGGTTGTGAATGTGCAGACTAACTGTACTTGAACAGAAAACCTAGCTTAAGCCTGGCTGCTACAATGGTTCATGTTAAAATTGCTAGCCTTCAAGAGGTACAGTATATTTACCGCATTGATGCTAGAAAGTGAAATCAAAGAAGGGACTTCTTGGTTTTGAAACAGCTCTGCTGTACAGTAAAAGAGGGTCCAGAATTTCTTCAAATAATGAAATTTTGTGGAGTTATCAACTCTTGTGTGAGAATCCCATTATGTCACATCAACTTGAAGTGTGAACACTGCCACTCTATAAACTGTACTCCGCATTAATATCTTCATAAGTGTTAGGCTTGTTCATTTTGCCTAAAAAGTGAAACATCTAATGAGGCAATGGATGGTTGACTTGACATGGCTAACATGCAGATAGACCTTATGCCAAGTAAAGAGAGGGCGCCTCAAAACTGCATTCTATTAAGGATTATTCCATGAAGAGACGACCAAAGTAGATCGTCACCATGGAGAAGGCTGAACGTCACAATGCTCAAAGCTC
>WURT03393692.1:0-23276 GCA_009936505.3 Holothuria glaberrima | reverse complement strand
TAACAAAATAGCTTGCCTCACTCAATCTAGGCGAGTCATTTTTTACTCGCCTTCATTTTCCAAACGTAAAGGCCTGCATACTAACTATCCTATGTTCAAGCATCAAGGGTCATAGTCTCAGAGAACACATCTCTTTTACCTGTTCAGCTACAATTACATAAACTTATGAAACCATACTTTATTGTGAACCTGCGAGCTATGCAGTTTTGTAGTTATGGTGGAAGGTACTGGGCTGTTCTGCCCAGGAATGTTCTTTAGCTCACAGGGCTAACAGTCATTAAGCCTGGCACAGCCCAGCACTAACATCACTACCAACTGTATTAAAAATAACACTATCAACTGTTCTGAAGAAAGAAGGAAGGCAAATCAACCTTTTTCTGGTCTCTTGCCCTCAGATCTCCCCTTCCCAATTGGAACATGCAAGAGTGACAATGTGTAGCCTACATAATTGTGATGATTCCACATTTGAAGCCCTCCATTAATTTGAGTTTCCCCTTCCAAAGCAATTTCTCTGGCTGCTTTACTGTTCTATTGCATGGTGAAGTCATAGAGGGTGGGGGGCAGACTTGCAGTGCATGTAACATTGTAATGAAGCAAGAAATAATCTTTTGGATTCACTACTACCCTGTCCTCCTTAGGGTGGCAGAACCATGCTGGGGAGTGGTGAGAGGAAGGGAGATGCAGGATGTGTGCTCCTTTTCCTTGTCTGCTAAAGACTTCCAATACTGGTTAATAGTCACAACACCAATGAAAGTAAGCAATTCAATTTAGCCATAGCACTGGTATGGTGTGATCACCATAGGATGGAACTCTAGAAAAATTTAGTGAAGTTATGCTCTGCTCAACTCAGTTATCTTCTGCAACAAAAAGTACTACAAAAAAATATATAAATCACCATACTAGTCTTTGCATTGGGCATGATTCTCACTTCTCTATGAACCCACAATTTTTCAAGATCTCAGTAAGTTCCAGTCCAGTACTTCAACACAAAATTCCATAGCATTATCGCACCTGACAGTCTCTCAGATCTCTGAAGGGAGGGGATGGGGATGCCACCCCCACCACCCAAAAAAGTCTGACAAAGAGCCGGACCTATGGACAACGTAGACATGACAGCTCCTGTACAGAGCTTTCAAAATATGCATGGAGCTGCCACAGTCACTAATCTACCTAGCATCCTCAGTGCATCTACTTTATCATTGGGAGTGGTATTGCCTGCATGTGAGACTCATTTTACAATTTTCCCAGTCCAAAAAGACTTTCCCAGCCAAACATGCAAACTTCTTAGGGAGTAATTATAGAATACAGAGCCACTCGAGAGTTGTATCTGTGCATCTGGATATGCGGATGCAAAGTCGAAGTATGGGAAAATGCCTTTTGAGAATGACACATCATCGATCCAGAATATCTTCTTTCATGCGTAACTGCCTGTAACTTTTTTTTTTAAGTCCGCTGAAAGTATTTTTGGGTGAATGTGCAGATGCTCAGATGTGGAGTCAAAGTGAAACTTTTTGAAAATTTTCTAACTCAATTCCAAGCATCTCCCAGGTGGATGCACTGATGCTCAGTCAGAGTTTGGAAAAATCAGGGAGTCCATAATAATGTGTTAGTATGCAGAAAATGTTTGAAATTTTTTCAAGTCCATTCCAAGCATCTCCTAGGTGGATGCACAGATGCGGAGTCAATGTTTGGGCTATTAGGTAAATATGAATGATTTAAAAACAAAATAGCAATATAAATATAGCAGGTAAGTTTAATTTAAGAATGACTCATTGTTGTCCATTCCTTATTAAGACCACAAGCAATATTCTAGAGTGGATGTGCAGATGTTTGGATGCGGAGTGAATGATTTCACCAATATGAGTCTTGGAGTGGATACGTGGATGCTCGAATGTGGAGTCAAAGTTAAGAATGCAAGCCTGCATTAAACAGTGTCACATCTCATCTGTGCATCCAGATGCTAGGTGATGTTCAAGAGAGGCCTTATATTCTATTGAACCCTTCCTAGTTTTCTTTGGACTTCTTTCAATGAAGGGACACACATTCTTTCCTATTTGGCAGGAAATAATCATATTTTGTGTGGGACTCAATGTGAATTAAGTGGAAACACACAACAGCTGAAATTTTTTATCTGCAAGTTTTTGACTAAAGTCCTAGGCTAGAGCTAGTTTGCAGTACAAAATAAATAGTCAATACGTAAGCTGTAGCCTGCGCCTACTTGACAGAATCTTCTCAACGCTATCATCAGAGAATTTCCTTTGTCTGTGTCAAAGATCTCCAGCATAGAGTGCATGAAATGCACACTGGCCACCATGCTATAGGCTTTGTAAAACACTAACTTTGGCTAGGCTTAATGTTAGAGGAAGCTCCCAGTGTCTTGCAGTGTATTTTCAAATTCAAAGTTGACCCAGGCCCTAGCTTGTGAGCAACATGCTAGCCCAAAACTTGTATGGTTAACATTCAGTTAGGTGGTGCAGCACTGCCAGAAACTCTTCCACTGCAGATATGTGGGCCTAGCCTAGGCCATGAGTCATGACACTATCTATGATGACCAATACATTATGCACAGTACAAGCAACACACCAATAGCAAAACATCTAGCCTAGGCCTACCACAAAAAGTCATGAACAAAATGTATGCATGACATCACACCCGTACAGCAACTGAGTTAGCACTATCTCATTTGAAGCAAAGTTGTGAGCCTAGCCATTCAACTTCAATAGGCCTAGGCCATAATACTAAGTTAGGCTAGCCTATGCAATTTTCAAAAGAAACGATAGGCCCAACGTAAGCCTATATTATTGCCATATGACCACAAAAAGGTCCAACGGCAGACCTACTTACTGGCTATGTCGCTAAACCTGATCTAGCCTCAAAGGGAAAAAATCCGGGATTGCACGACAACATCCTGCTTTTTGGATGAAAGTCCTAACAGAACGTTTAAAATCACATTCCACTGAGTCAACACTCCCATGTATAAAACTCCCTAGTGCCTAACGTTATTGCAGTGCATAATAATAACTGCCCTGCTGCTGTACAAGCAGCACATCTTAGTGTGAGCTAGTTGTGTGCTGCATGCAGGTATGCAGATACTTGTGCAACTTGTTGGGCGAAAGCAGCCAGACAGCTGTAGGTCAAAGGTCACTAGCTCAACATACGTGCCAAGGATCAGGTTACTAGCTATTTGGCAAGTTCCATTTCAGCTGGGGATGGCAAACTTTCACACTAACAAGTGATCTCTTGTAATATTTTTAGGTTTGTGTACACAAGGGTTGGAAAGGAAAACTTTTTACGGCAACCCTCATAACTTTTAAGCTGCTTATCTTTCCACTCCCAAGCACTAGATTTTGAGTACATTTTCCTTAGCCATTTGAATGGCAAATGTTTCCAACAACCCCATCAAGAATCAGCCATCAAACTCTGACAAATTTATGTACACTAATATACTCTTGGCATACTTCCCAATATCTTTCCGAGGGAAGTGAAAGAATGCACAGGAGCAGTATGTTGTTGTCATCAAAAGACAAATGGGAAATCTACAGAACATAATTTACAAATGTTTCTGCAGGAGACTGGCAGACAAGATGGCTGTCTGTAGCTAAAGAGCTATTTGCAGTGCATTGCAGGCCACACATTCCCTCCATACAGACAATGAAAGACTGGAGCCCTGCACAAATTATCTCCCCAATACTGGAGAAATTTTTTTTCCTCCAAGATAATATATGAGGCAAAAAGCGTTGTGGGCAGTCCCCTAACCTGGCAAATGTTGAAGGGGGAAGGGGAGGGTGAGATGGTTTGAGGGTGGTAAAATACATGTCAGGGCAAGTAGTGTTAGTTCCCAAACAGTTTCTGAAAGGGAATATACCCATACTGATACCTGACTATGGGACTGCATTGGAGGTTGCATCCCTTCCCCAAGTTGTCCAATAGCAAACAAAATGCTCATAACAGATAATGGCAAATATGGCACTCACTCAGCCTTTGGTCAAGTTATTTCAGCCCCAACACTTCACATATTGTGGATGTAGCCTATGTCAATGTTTGTGCTGGCATCTGAACTCTTACTTTAAAGATTAGACTGACCATTTCCAAATTTCACAACATTAGCAGGACAGACTCTGGCCATGTAAGTCCCCCTCCCCCAACCCCTTTCCCCATTCATACCCACAATGCTCCACATTACATGGGTTAACAATTAGACAGACTGCTGATAATGGCTATAATATATGGTTGTCTGCCAATGTGACTTACAAGAATATACTGCTTATATTGTTCCTGCATGAAGACATTGAAGGGATGAATTTACTCTCGCTCGATTCATTTTGTTTTGCATTTGCAATTTGTGAGGTTTTTTATTTATTATTGTGACCTTGAAGAACTTCAAAAAAGGAGGACAAGTCAACATGCCATGTCAATTGAATGCATCTGGATTATCGCCATATTGTCAGGCTCTTATCTATTTCCAAATGCATACAGTAGAGATACAAAAGTTCCCTTTCCCAACACAAAACCACTGCCTCAGAGTGTATCCTGGCACCTCTCCTCTACCCAAAAATTCAGTAGAAATCAATCATTCTAATGCGATGCACTAATAATTATCTTTTTTTTTATTTATTTATTTATTTATTTATTTATTTTTGTATATTTATTTCCTAAAACTGCCCTTCAATATGTCACAAAATTACATACACCGAAGATGATCATGGCCTTATTGTCAGTCTGAATTATTTGTATCTATGCCATTGAAATACTATTTGACAGCCCTTGTTTACAAAATGGCCTAGATTCCCCCAAATTAGTTGTAATGATACCCTGGAAATTTCTCCTCCATTCCAGAGTCTAACAGATATGACTAATTCTACAGTGATGCACTAATTACACCTTTCACTTTTTTCCCCTGGTACTGCCCAGGGCTTCAATTTCACAAAACTACTACCACCAAAGGTGATCCTGGGCTTATTGTCTTTTTACATTATTTGTAGTGATGCCATTGTTTACTATTTCACAGCCCTTGTTTACAAAATGGCCTTGATTTCCCCCTACTTTATTTTATTGGTACCCTGGAATTTTTCCCCTCAGCTAAATGTCACGTGACCTTGCCCTTTTCAATTTTCATTCTGAGTTCTGCTGTACTTTTTCCTGCTCTTTTAAATGTAGGTCACTCCATCCCTTAGGCGCATTCAAATCACTATTTCATTATCAACCAAAGGGAAGAATCATTCTACCTTCTGCATAAAACGTTATCTCACAGGCCAGCAGCCACTTTTCTCTGCCACCTGAATGGTTGAATATTAATGATCACAAACCACCGTACAAGCTTGGAGCAACTTCTACCATGTTTGCAAATGAACAGCTTGGATGACAGTGTTACAAAAAACAGGAAACCTCCTATCAGTATTATAACCTGTATCGTGTGAAAACCTTCACTACTGTACTTTTGGTTTAACTTTAGCAAACATTTTCCTCAATCAGTCATCACTCCTTGACAATAATAGACCATTGTCATAATGCCACAAATATTCACTTTCAAAACCAAATGTCTATGTTGAAATTTCTTCCTACTGACAATACTTCACTAAAATGATACTTTTTAAGTTGTAATAATATCTGTTTTACTTGCGTGATTTTCAACTGCTTCTTACACTCATAACTGTAAAGTATGCAGAAGACAAACATTAAAACCTCTAGTGTAGCCCACACCATACATCTTTAGTGCTAAATAGAAAATCACAAGCACTTAATTCAATATGCACAAATTTATACAGCAGAATTGCGCACACTGACTGACACAGGCAAAAACATTCTGGCCTTGCTGAGGTGACAAACATTAATCTTCAGCAATCGTTTTCTTGCAGGAGTGTTATCAACCAGATTCAGTGCAAATGCAAAAAAATCCAAAACATAGCTGGAGGAGCAATTGTTTCCAGATAGTTATCAGCGAGCCTTCACCTTCTACTTAAATGGACACAACTAGAAACCACTATTCATGATAAGTTTTACCAAGAAAAGCCCTCAAAGCATTTATTTTAGCAGAGAGCTTTACAAAACACAGCAGAGGAACGAAGGAAAAAATCCTTGAAACCATTTCATTAATATTACGGAGAAGAAAGTCATTTATCTGGGGAAGAAACTATGTTAGGGCAGTGACATTTTCCTATGTACTTGGCAAAATTTCTGGTTACAACTTTACGTTGTTGCAAACTGTGACATCAGAATGGAGGGTTGACTAAGTATTACAGTTTTGTAGAGAATTTTTGGAAAATGTGCAAAAAAATTTCAGGAAGTTGACTTGCTTGCTGGGTAATAAAACACTTTTCCAACTCTGATTTGAAGAGAAAGCCTGCAGAAAATGTGGAGGGCTTTGACATGTTCATAAAATCTATCCACTGATGGCAAAAAGGGAAAGGCTCATTCTGATTTCAATATGATTCAAAGGTGTACCTATACTAACTTTTCACAAACAGACCATAACTTCAAACAGCCAGTTTTGCCAGATTTTCTGTGAGGCAATCGGCCAAATTTGGCATATAAAACAGTCAAAAAACGCCAAATGAAAATTCATTGTTATTCAATCTCAAATCATCAAAATGTAATAAAATAGCCGCTTTTTTATGAACACAGACCAAGCTAAAACACATCCAACCATGCTCTTAGTGTGAATTTTGAGACACAAATTGTGCATTTTGCTTCATTTTCCAACTGATAATGCTGAAAAACATGCATATTTAGGGAAGATAGATAGTCAAATGAAAAAATGCCAAAAATACGCCAAATTGCCGTTTGGTTTGCGTTTAAAAATTTTGCACGCCACCACCATCAAAAAAAATGCCAAATTCAGTGCTTTTGGAGTTTAAAACGCCAATATGGCAACCCTTCAAACAGCTTCCACTTAAGAAATGTTTGGAATACTTCCCTTTGTAATGAAGATGAAAGTACTACAAATTCTGCTTAGGGACACTTTTAGAACTCTGCAACTTATTCAGTACTAAGTACTTTTTTTTTAGGGGGATGGGATTAGTGGAGGTGGAAGGAGGGGAAGTGTATGTGAAATGAAACATCAACTTAGGGTACACTCATCTACTTGCTGACAGTGCAGTTCACATTCTACACGAAGTAACTTTTGAAAGAGGAAAGAACTTCCAATTCTTCCATTAATACAAGTTAAAATTATACCAATTGTTATGTGAGAAGGGGAAACAAATTCATAGGTGCCTTGAACATAAAGTCCACAAAAGAAATGATAGGTTACTGTGATTTTCACTCAAAAGTACTACACCAAACAACATGAACTTTATACGATTTCAATCATGATTTCAATCAATTATGTTGCCTACAGAGCTAGTCAAATTCTAGACAAAATGACTGTTAAGGCTGTTAGGAGAGGCACTTCCTACACAGCCCAACCCCCCCCCCACCCCATCGTCATAGCCATACGGGACCGTTTTTGTAAGGAAGAGCAGTGACTTTTGCCCAATTTCAGATTCTGGGGTATAGAATTTAACTGTCCAATTTTCTGCCCCACTGAGACAAAATATCTGCCCAATTTAGTCAGGTTTCTGACATTTAAGGGGAGGCCGCCGCAGCCCTGTACAGTCCTGCATCCAATTCTACTATAGAGAAAACTAGGAAGCAAGGGGGGGGGGCACTTTGATAAACTGCCACCTGAGATCAGCATAAAACTTACCATGATTTTTCTCTCCATCTCTTTCTGAATTTGATTTTGTTTGTATTCTTTTTCCCGCTGCAACCTCTGCCATTCTAACTCCTTTTCCTCTCTCTCCCTTCTAAGACGATCCTGTTCTAACTGTTCCTTCTGCTGAGATTAAAAATATCAATTGCCCTTGCAATACTTCTTAACTCAGTTACTGCTTTACCTCAAAAAAAGTGCAATCAATTACACTTCCCCTAAAAATCAAAAGTATCACACCATTTCAAACACCAAATACAGTAAATGTCCTCAATGGATCTCTGAATTACTCAATGCACCTTGTACATTTGCTTGAATGATGCAAATTCCCTCATTGGTAACAAGACACTAACAAACATTCCCCCACCCCATCCCACATCACCCCATTTTACCGAAGTGTATAACTTTCCCTACTACTTAAAGCTTTACTGAAAAATAGCTAACATTCAGGGGGAAGCCACAGCCCTTTCTGTTTACTGGTGGAAAGATGGGGGGCGCAATAGCAACTACTCTGACCAGGGAGGTATTAGAAAGGAGATCCAACTATCTATATAGACTGTTTGAACAATGTTTGTTTCCGACAGTGGTCTTACCTTTCTTTTCAAAATTCTTATCTCAATACCTAGATCAACTATGATCAGTGATGCATTGTTAAAATGGCAATGAGAAGACATACCCCTTCTATTGAACTGGTTAACTTTTTGTTGCCAGCTGTCATACAAAAATGTGCAATTTTAACCATTATTCGTCACACTAAATACTATTTCATTTGAAGTCAGCTTAAAATTTCTTTACAAACTACTTTTTGAGTATGTTTCTTTATGATGGGAAAATTTGCTAAAAACTGAGAAAAAAGTATAGGCTGAGAAAAAAGTATAGGCTTGAACAATGATTCCAACAGATGCTATATTAAAATCATGGGGGTACAATTGAAGAACATTATTTAAACATTTGTTGCCAGTCCTCTTACTGAAAATCCTGATTAAAGTTTGGCCATCGGCAGAAACAAACCTCACTTTAAAGCATGTATAAACAATGACCTTTGTCTTGGGGTGACTTGGAAAAGAGAAGATTAGATGTCATTAAAGAGGTTTATTCAAGAGAGACTTAATAAACTTAGGAACAAAGGAACCTGTCAATCAATTGACAGTGCAGGAAATTTTCAAGTACCTATTGTCTGACAGATTTGGTCGTTGTGTCTCGGACGGTCTCCTACCTAACACCTCCCTGCTCTGACTGCTTAATCTGCCAGACGCCAACAAAAATGTACCATCTTTAGGAAGTATGTAGTTCTTCCCAATCCAAAGGGAGCACACCAATATCCAGGTCAACCATTCAGCTTGAATTTGATCAGAAGGTTATATAATGCTAGAGGGGCCCCCTTCACTCTTGAAAAGGAGGTCAGGGATAGGATTACAAGAGTTGACATTTAATTGGGAAGAAAACAGATGCTGCTGGCGATGTCAGTCTAGCATCCATATCTGTATTCTGGCAGTAATCCTAACACTATAGACGTCCAGGACATAAGCTGATTGTTATAAAGACATGGCAATACATCCAACTTGTTTCAAAAATTGTTGCAAACCATGTTGACCTTTGAATGTCCATCACTATACCACAAAAAAGAACTGCAAAATTTTGTCTCACAAACTAGAGCATCAATGGTGCAGAAAATAACACCACAAGGCATAATAGAACAATGAAGAGGTATGATACTATACTATTCAATGAGGTTTTGTGTGAATAGCTAATATTACTCAAGAACAGAATAATAAGCCATTCAAATGATTTTATACTTCACCAGCTTTTGATGGCAAAAGTTCACATTTTTGTGTTTTTTTTTTTTTTAATGTGCAACTCCGTATAACCTTGACCTCAAATGCTTTGCCTGATTACATTAGTGGGTTATTAGTATTTTATTACTGAAGACACATTAGTTCAAATTTTGAGGTTATCTTTTGCTATCTGTGCATAAACAACCCTTGTTGATATTTTGGAGACAATTTACCAGAAAAATATGAACCCACAGATGAAGTTTGAACTCGAAGTCCAATCTATCTATTTAATGGCTAGCACATACATTGACAGTTGTGATTGTTGTAGTGTGGGATGAGGACTTTGCATACTTCTATGCACCTGTGCACCCCCAGCCCTTTATTACTCATTTACCAATCACAGCTTCTTTTTGTCTTCATTCCAAGAATATCCATTCCTACATTCAGGAGAAGGATACTCAAAATTTCACATTTAAAGGGAAAATGCAGTCCCCCCAATTTGAAGCAGTGTACCCTGGTACACTGGTTCAGGAATGGCTCCTATCAGTCATGTGACAATATTTTTGTTTACTTATTCCCTAAATTTACGCAGAATAACTCATTGGTTTACCCTCAATATTCAATGAATTGACACAGGAACATTATGAAAATACTTGTGAGAGAATAAGAAGAGATCTGTAAGATTTAGCAAATTTTCGAAAATAATTTTTTTTTTGGGGGGGACTGCCATCTCCCTTTAAGGGAAAAGGCAGTCAACACAATCTGCTTTTGAAAACATCAAATAAATCTTACAAATCTCATCTTCTTTCCATCTCAAGTATGCTTCTTATTTCAAAGACACATCTTGCATCTCTAAGGCAAACCAAGGAGGGAATCATCAAGCTACCTTCCACTTTCATGATATTAAATACTACCGGTAAGTGAGGGTTGTATTTGTAAATAGAAGGTGAGGAAGGAACAACATCGATTTAATCATTCAGTAACAAAACTTTTTTCACGTTTGCACAGAACCACTCATGAATTAGGATACTGTAATCTTAATACTACTTCTGATTGACGTAACTGTGTTTGCTCTCAAACCGAAAATGACTTGTGAATGACTTTTGGCCTTCCACAACACCTTCATTACCTCCACCCCCTAGTACGATGCTTAATGCCCCTCACCTGTAATTCTTTTTCTGACGGGACACTGCGGTGATCTGTCTTTGGCAGTGGAGTACCCATGGTAATACTCCCTGATGCTGTGCTGTATGGTGATATTGAGAATGCAGCACCATGAGGTTTCCCCAGTGACTCTTGAAAGTGTCTCTCAATTGCAGCATGGACATCCACCATGGGCAAATCCTGGGGGTGGTTCCTCATTTCCCCACGGTACCCCACACTCTCATGAACCAGGGAATGATGAGGAGATGCAGTTGAGGAGGTAGTATGAGGTGTATGACGAGAGTGTTGCGGTGGATGAGGGGAAGAAGGAAAAAGGTGTTTGTCGGCATGAAGGATTGCCTTGTTCTCCATCTGTGCCACTTTTTCGGCATGGAGCTTTTGCTGTTCTCTCTGAAAAAGACGGTCACACAATGTCAAATTATCAAGCTTACTAGAAGCCATTACAATACCACTCACTGTGACATGTAGACTTAGTAACCTCTCATAACAATTCTGACATTTGGTTAAATGACAAATTATTTGCACAAATTTGCACACAAATGTTACAATAATGCCATGTTACCAACACTGTTAAGCCTAAATCTTCAAGGGCACAATAGAGAGGTTAATCAGCACAACATTGTCACATCATTTCAAAGGAATGTAAAGGAAGATGGTAAGCACAGGGGTGGTATAGAGGCGGTCCAGATCCTCAATATTACGCATCTGCATACCTCTTCCCCAGTAACGACATGAGCTCTGTTAATGGACAAACAGTAAATACTAATGAGCTCACCAACCACTCTCGAGGTTTATTCAGTCACAAACATTCGTATTATCTTTGCCAGAGACAGCTGCAAATATTACTAAATACAAAATGTTACTATTTCAGTTCAGTCTTAATCAAATATAAATGTATTACCTTTTAGATGCCTCCAAAAGTTTTTTTTATTTGCAGACCCCTTTCAAGCCCCTTTCCCTCGCTAACTTCCCACACCTCCCAATTTATTACCACTCCCTGAGGACATGTATACCCTAATTAAAACAATTTCTGTAAGACGGTAGGTTTTACCACAGACTTCTCATATATGCACAGAGCATATGGCACTAACGTCCTTTGTGTAGATTGTCGCTACCTTACTTACAGGAGTAGGCTTACCAATATAGTCTTGTGTGTAAAAGTTTGGACTTGCTCAAGTGGCTCAGTTTCGACAGATTGTTTGGAAAACTTGTGATATTTTCGAAAAAATTCAAGCTCAGGTCAAGTTTAACAAATAAAATGAAGGACTGTGATGTCCTTCCATTCAATTTTATACTTTGTCTGAAATGTTGCAGATTCATCATCGAATTGAGCAAATAGTAGTAGCCCTGTGGCCACCTTGGTAAGCCTAAATTTGTTGGAACGGTGGCGACCATATTGGTCATGTAATCCTCTGTCCATATATATGACAAGTCTGTGGTTTTAACATAATATAGCTAAATGATATGAAAACAACCATGAGAATAAATGATCTAATGAACCAATCACAGATCAGGTGACTAATCATTTCCATCTAATAAACCAATGATAGATAAGGTGACCAACCATTTCAACTACCATTTCTCACATTTTATTTTATGTTGAATTTTTGTCTCTAGATCCAAAAACATGTTATGCCACACAGTTTGCCAGGAGGAAGACAAAGAGGGGAAGACGAGGAGGCGACATGGAATAAGATTAGGGATGGTAGTCTGGAGAGGCCATTATCCTAAGTCTTTACAGAAGACATGAGGGCAATGCCACATTCTAAGTATCCTTAGCCCTAAGGGCCTACTTTTGATTCCAGTCAGCCAACAGGTTATCATGGGAGTATTGGGTCATTGTAACAAAATAAGGTCACGAATAGTTAACTTACAAAGAAACTTACCTGTGCTTGTAAATGGACCAATTCCAGTTCTTCCTGACTGTGAGGAACCAGAATACCAGGAGGCATTGGAATACCAGGGTGCTGAGCTTGCCAAAGGGCTTGTAGTTGTGCTTGAAGTTGGCTTTGGGTGAGCCCTGGTCCACTACCTGTTGGAAGGAGAGCAGCTTGCTGACCTGGTACCAAGCCAGTCATTCCAATTTGATGGCGTAGCCTGACCAGAGCATCCTGGTGAGCCATTAACTCAGCCACATGCTGAGGGTGGTAGCCATGTTGATCCACAGCATGGAGGGGATTGTATGACAACCCTTGGAGGGGATGAGGGTATAACTGCATGTGAGGTGGGAGTATTGAATGAGGTTGCAAGGCATTTGAATGTAGATTTGATGGGACAAAGGCACTGGGTGAGCCTGACAGGGGGCCACCAGGTGTGGCAGCTGTCCTTAATGTTGACAGAGGTGTATGGGAGGGCACAGGTGATGATTTATGATGATCTGCCTTCTTCATCTGATGATGAAAATGATGCTGAATAGAATCAACGTGAATTACACTATTGTCTCTGAGATTTGGATCACGAAAGACCCTTACTGGCTCTTTCACACTTCCAGCAAAGCCAACTGCACTTTCCCTAGAACCAGCACGAATGTTAGCTTCACTCCTACTTCTGGCGTCGTGCAATTCTTTTCGGATCCTGTCTTTCCGGTCATGATTTGAAAGCTCTCGTTCTTTCCTATCAAACTCCTTCCTTTCAAACTCTTTCCTATCAAACTCTACAGTTTTAGGCTTTTCGATATCTTTAGGCATTTCTTGTTCCTTGGACACATGGGTTGTGGGCTTTTCCACTTTGATGTGGAAACCAGACTTCTCTGGTTCTGGTCTTGATCCAGGACAATGGAAGCGCTTTGAGGACTGATGGGTTTGTGCCTCCTTGGAGCTTGAGGTACTGACAGGTGGCTTGGGAACAGTGTTCATAGTTTGCATCAGGCAATTCTTCACCATAGCCTCACTGGGGACTGCTGGTATAACAGCCTCCTTTGCTGAGACTTGAGATGGTAACATACCTTGCATGGGAACAAACATCTTTGTTGAGGCACTAGTTGTGGGGGTGGGTGCCACAGTCACCCCAGTCCGAGATTGTTCCGTCCCCTGAGGAGTCTTTGTCTCCTCCCCCTCACTGTCTTTACCTTGTGACTTTTCGGACCTTTCATAGTCTTTGCTCAGCTCTCTAGCAATGATTCCTGCAATTGCATGGGTAAAGGGAGTATCTCTATCACTTTTGATAACTCGTTTCCCAGGACTTGCACTAATAGCTTGGCTCAACTTTAACAGGAAACTGGCATCAGTATTAGTGTAACTGTCTGGGTTGCACACCCCACTCACAGGGATTCTATCCGAAGGAGACGACGTGACAGGTACTGACTTTGAAGTCCTTTCTTTGGCTGGAAATGAATTTGTTGAATTGACAGTAGAACTAACCGAGACAGACAAAGTGCCAGAAGTGATGTTACCCTTGTTCGACTCACAGTGCATATTCTGGTTCTCTTTTGATGCTTCTTCAGTCCTATCACTTGATTCAATACCACTATACTGTTCCTTCTTCAAAGCACACCCATGCTGTGATGTTTCCATTTTGGGTGAAGGGGAAGAAACTGACAGGGGGCTTTTCGTTGGTATTGGAGAATTCCTCTGAGTCTCAGCTGGAAGTGCACCCCCTTTTTTCTGGGGTTCACCCTCACAATTACCTCCAAGTCTTCCATCTTCCATATTTGATACTTCTACCATTTCATCTACATGGCCACTTTCTTGTTCTTGGGTAGCCTCTTGATCAACTGGACTGGACTTTGTCTTTTTGTTCGTTTCTGGCAGTTTCTTGGTTTCGTCTGCAACGAAGTCCTCTGGTTTCCTCTTTCTATCCTTTTTGTTCCTGTTGCTCATTGGTTTCTCTTTATCTTTGCCTATTTTCTCTGTTGAAGGGGGAAATTAAAGAAGTATAAATCAATCAAATATTCCAAAGTAAAACAAGAAGAATACTGAAAACATTCACATACTGTAGGATACAAATATGAACTTTTTTGTGCGAGTCCACATCATGTGTGACTGTAAACAAACTCTCAGTCTCTGGTGGTAGCCATATGGCATCACAGAAAATGAGGTTTTAATAGATCGCAACATTGCACTAAACTGTAAGTCAAGATGATAATTAAATCATTGCAAGGTGACTTCAGCCTGCCAGAACACAAGACCCAAAGAACCTCCTTGCATGCTTTAATTCATCCCAAGATTTAAAAGGAATAAGCAGTCACCATAAACATTATTTTGACACATCAACTGGAACTTTTAATCTCCTTTATTTCCCTTTATACAAGTCTCATTCATAATGTTGCAGGACACATATGCAGCCCATTCAGGGAAACCAAAGAGCTACTCTGCATGACTGTAACACTTCAATTATAAAGATGTCATATGATCTGAAAGAGCTACTTCTGGGATACCAGACTATACCAATTCGATTCTGGGTGGCTGCATTTTCCCTTCAAGGTAATTCAGCTTGTCTGAGGTTTTTTATGATGGAGTAAAACAATTTCATAAGGGGAAAGAAGTTTGACAGTTGACACCTCTAAGTGATTTCATCAACAAGGATGAATTATGACAATAAATCACACATTTTGTTACTGACTTCAAGCTATTAACAAAATAGAGGGTGTTAAAAACATGATTCAGTCATATCACCATGGTCTGATGTTTTGTGACACCAAAATATTTGTATCTTTATTTTAGAACATTCAAAACAAACTGATACAGATGTGGATGAATCAATTTTAAACAGAGTCTGCACAGAAAGAAATCTGATAAAGAAAAACACACAACTTTTCCAAGATTATGTATGACAAAACACAGGATACCCATGATTTATTCTTTCCATATCTTTTTTAATTTTACCTCTCTCATTCCACAGTCACAAACACTTTAAAACAACAACATGGATTCATTTTAACAAAGGGATAGCTTAATACCATATTATGTATGAGTTCTGAATGATTCCATAACTTTTCCATGTTTTCTTGGGGTACTTCTTTTCTATTTCCACTTTTGAAATGAGAAAAATGTGCAACTTTCCATGACACCGTAATCTGGAAAACTTTCATGACATAAAAAACCCTGAACAATATCCTGCAATGTTTATTCAAAGTCAGTGAAGTCACAAATTAGGTGTGCTTTTCAGCCTTCAAAAGGAATGTCTGCATGATTCTTATTTTATTTATTTTTTTTGGGGGGGGTAGAGTCTGAGAAGGGGAATGGGGAGGGGGTTGCTCATGATAATCATCACATGCCCTAACTCTCCTTCATCAGAGACTAACTGTAGCCATAGCTCCATGCTGACCAAAAACTACAATTTTCCAACAACAGTACATCATCTGTAAAGGAATCTGCAGCTTACTGATTGATCCAAATCCACACCAATCATTATTTATAAAGCAAAAGATATTCCCCCTTTAAAACAGCTGGCTACTGACTGGCAGATGTGCCAATCTTTTATGGTAATTTTATGAAGGTGACAAAATACCAGCACAAACCACTGCAAACTTTCAAATACAAAGGCTCTATGCAATATGCAGCATGGATGACAACAGTTCCATTTAGGTAATTCTGAATAGCCCTTCCTAACGACTGATTTTGTAACACAGACTCAGTTACAGTTTAATGAAATCTGTCATTCTTTGCAATCTCTGGGCAATTGTTAGCTTATTTTTTATAGTAGTCAGACTCTGCTGATGAATTTCTGCCTGTATCAATAATTCATTAAATTCTGCTAGCTCTATGCTTGTACACAGCCTATGGCCAGCATACCCAATTGGTTTGGATAAGGGAGGGGGGGGGGTTGGAGGCACATCAACAAAAGCTGTTGCCTCAGATAGTGCAATATATTAACATCTTTTCCCCCTAAGTGGTGTTCAACTTACTCCATAATAATATTCTGGGGAGGAGAGGGCATATTTATACCTAGTTCTCTATTTTCTGATGTAATCACTTCTCACAATAATTAACATAACATAATCAATTACTATAGTTGTCTGGTTGGTCTTGAATAGACTTCCCCAGTTATACCAGACAGACACACAACATGGTAAACCCACTAACATATTTCAAAATATCCCTTTTATATTTCCTGCAACTGCCCAAACACAAAAAGGAATTATTTACACAGAACCTCAATGCATTTTGATGTACAATAAAATACTTTTCAGAGTAGCTGCAATGTGACACAGAGTTAGATGAGGTTTTACAGCTCAGTTTCTAACCAAATGGTTTTAAGTCCGACCAGCCAAGGCCTTTTTTCTAGTTGTGGCTCTCTGGCTTATTTTCCCTACTCCATGACACAGAGACACAAAACAACACAACAGTACTGTACTATATGATATGGCATGACAAAATAAGACACAATACTACTTACTAGTTGAAGAATTTCAAGCTTTTATCCCTTGCTGACAAACATGTTAAACAGTATTCTCCTGTGACCAATCACAATCATTTAGTTACGTGTAAAGTAAAAATGCAATTCCCTTGCTTTCTCCCAGAGGTGTGAACCCAGAATATTATAACACCCCAGAACTTACACATTTGATGCTGACCACTGAAATATTACACTACTACTTTCTATTTAACAGAAACAACTTCTGATGATACACAGAACCAGCAAACAGAGATGGCCAACTACTGGCTTACACTTCAAGTACTTTACCTGAGTAAGTTCCCTGTAAATGTGACATTTTTGGTTCTAAATAGTAAGGTCCCCTAAATGAAACTATTTTCCGGCATACAAAACAAGCGAGTTCAAACAAACAGACTGAATAACCTAACAAATGCCAACAAAGAGTATTTACTGTTGATAGCTTTGAAACGGTTTGAACTGCTGAGCTCACTTCAAAGTGAACCCACACATGGCCAATGAACTTGAGAGAATCATTAGAAAAGATAGGCCTATGCCAACTTCCTATGTGCTGTTGTCTGATGTGGGACAGAACAACATCCTGCATTGCACACGTGTCCTGATATTTGCTTAAAAACTCGAGAAACGTTTCCTGTAAGAACCTAAAATAGAATGAGACAATTTGCCATTGCACACCTACTTTCACTTTTGCTTGGGTAATGACTGTACTAACACTACTTGTTTTTGCCCTGGTTTGTAAACTTTATACCTAATGGATCATTTACTTAACACTGACTTTGCCCTAAATTAACCTAAACTCAGCAATACTTGAGCTAGTTTTGCACACAGCAGCTTTTCAGAGGCACAAAAAAACTCCCTTGAAAAATCATGCCATGGAGAAAAAAGCCAACAAAATAAAAACAGCTCTGACATTTGAGATTTCCTATCCTGCTATATCATGACACTGCAAAGCTTTAGCATTACTCCAAGATATTTGTTTATTTCCCATGGTATACCTGTATAAACCAATATGACTAGCATTCTCCTTGCTCCCCACCTAGTTACCCCTAAATACATGACCTGTGTCTTATCAATCTGTAATTAATACGCTCTCTAACTCTGAATTAACAATGGGTAATGACGGCTACCTCCCCTTGTCTTATGAAAAATCTACTCTTCTGCATATGAATGTTTCTATTCCCCATATGCCAGAAGGTCAACCTTCAGACTCAGGCAATGACATAGGCCTATAATTTACTTGTAAGATAAAACGTCTACAACAATTACAGCAAAACCTCAACTGTCTCAATGCACCTAACGACATGCATCGTCCATTCTTGCGATAGTTTAATCATGCAGATTGATCTAAATACAAGCCTTGGTTTTCTCATTTCCTATGCAGATTACTAGCTTCTGCTGTTCTCTCCCCAGAGCAACAGCAAAATACTCTCCAAGATTGAGTCACGCAACGTCTGCCCTAGAGCAACAACAAGCGATCATTCAAAGGGCTATATTCGCTATTAAAAATTTAGGAGACAAGGAGTCTTCGGGGAGAGTCAAAACAAGGCGAGTCACTTCGCACATACCAGAATGTAATTCACGGAGTTATTAGTGCTGCAGTATTTGACACTCGGCTTTCTATGCCAGAATATGGGGCCCATAGCTTTAGAAAGATTGTGGGCAGATTAATCTGTATTACAGGCTTCGTTTTCTGGTCAGAACAAAAACTAGGTCAGGTGTATAACGAGCTGCTTGCAACTTTTATTCTCAAGTTTGTCTACAGAGACTTGTTTTGTCACCGTTTCTTCAATACCTGAAGTGTGCAAGTTTATTGGGGTGCACAGAGAAAATCACTACATGCCAGGAGAGGAAAGGCTGACCAAATCAAACAGCTGAAAGGGAGCAGCAGGACTTTACTAAGAAAGATGTACCTTTATGAATTATGATTCCTAAGTCTAAAAGAAAAAATTAGTTTTACCAGAAGGAAAGGTAAAAGGCAAATGGAAAACAAATGGAAGACGGGGTGGGTCCGCAGGGTACAATATCACTCACTATGCTTTGCCAGACTGCAGCAAAAAAGGGAATTTAAATAAACAGAAGTTAAAATTGACTGACCAAGCCAGACAGTCAACAGCAAGCAGCAGAGATAAAAGAAGGGGATGCATAGACTACCAGTACCAGCTATGCAAATGTCCTGTTTTCCCAAAGCTTTAGCTTGAAGTGTTCTCTCTCTTGCCTGTCAAATCTTCAAAATCCAAATATAAAGATGGATGGACAAAACGCAAGAGGCACCGGGAAAGAATTATTGGGTATACTACATTAGTGAATAGTCAGCATTACATTTTACCCCTAGGTTATAGCGATAACTGTATGGCCCTACCCAATCTTTGTTGTTAAACTACTATCCTAATGTCCTAATGTCTCCTTTTTCTTACTGAAATAAAGCGTTTCAAGGAAAGATCTGTAAAATACACTATACTCACTCCCCCATCCTGCCACCACTCCCTTCAGTAAAGCTAAAACCTTTCTTGGGAAGACACTTCATCAAATACATTTCAGTCTTACATATTAAAGGTAAGGATAACACTTCTAAATGCTACTGGGAAAGCCATGTTTGACTTACAGTAAGACAATTTTATTTTAGATTTCATAGCAATTCCTGGTCAGGAACTGACAGCTCAAAATAAATAAAATAAAATAAAATAAAATCACCTTCTTGTCAGGTAGTCATCAAAATCACCTTTTCTTTTATTCATGAAGATTTCTAAATCCATATTTGACAGATATTCTCCTTAAATATCCATTATGTATGGAATGACATTAAAAGATAATGCTTTTGACATTTTGAAAAGAAGGAACCTTTAAAAGGTATAATCCAATCTGCTACATCTAGAGAATACACTATAGAGATAAGACAGAGAATGGTAAGGACGATGGCAAAAAAAACAAAGAAGAGAGACTGAAACACCTATGTACAGTATAAAGGGTAGGGCTGTGACCATAAAGCCATGCATCACAAAAGGATCGCTTGTGGGAATAAAGGTTTAGTAAAAGACTTCTAGCATTTCAGAGCAAGTTTTTTCTTTGCTTCTTTGTTTATTATGCATCTCGACCTGAGAATTTCTGCTTTTGTCCACCGTACTTTCTCACAAGTATTACAATACAAATGTGACCAACGAGAAGAGAGTAGTCATCATAGTTTCATGTGTGCTATGGTTGATTCCATTGATAACTGCCAACCCACCCCTTGGTACAGAGGCAATAATCTTGATTTATCACAAAATAATGCTAAATTTTGTAATTAGTTTCTAAATGCTTTTCCTGCACATTCACTTCCATTCCTAGGGGAACAGAGGACAACCTAACCTTGATAAAATGAGACTAATGAATGGCTCAAATATTTGATTTACCAATTAGAAAACATGATTACATACCAAACATATTTTTTTTACTACTCCAAGCCCATAGGCGCATTTGCCAGGGGGCACAGTGCCCCCCATCAAATTTTAAAACAACCTCAAAACTCAAGCAAATTCCACAGAAATTCAGGCAAAATTTTTAATAAATAGGCTCACAGTCTAGATTTGGTCTAAAACACTTGTTCACCCTCCCCCCTCCCAATCCAAATGGTTGCAAACACTTTTGGTTCATGCATACAATTCATTCTTTGTAACTTATGGAGGCACATACAATTGCAGCTTTAATGCAACCCATCTTAAGCAACATTGCTGAAAGACTCTCAGTGTGTGTAACACACAATTTGTGATACAAGGCATTATGAGAGTTGGCAGTAACACCTTAAAACAGAAAACCGGAAGATTTACCACATTAGAAAAGCTCTTCAAGGAAGTGTGCTATGACATGGTAAGAACTCTCTTCATCCCCCATTCTCATAGTTTACCCCCATCCTCACCCTTAAAACCAAACGTTCACCTATGCCAAAGCTTAAAGCCAATAGGAAGTTGGCCCAAAATATGCTTTGAAAGAATGGCAAAATCTTGCAAATCTTCTCCTATTGCATTACAAGCACCTCTGAAGATTTTTTGAACATAACTACTACAAACAAGTGGTGAAGCAAGGAGAAACTCTCCCTAAATTTCACAATTCACTAACAAATATATTGTCACATGATCAAAATAGGCCACTCATAAACTAGAGTGATGGGGCATCCTAAATATGATTGGGGTGACCGCATTTTCCCTTTAAGGGACACACGTAATCACCACATAATACTTAGTTATAAATATTACTCAAACCTCTCAAAACTTCCTCTAATTTCACTTGCAAATTTCTTGCACATTGGTCAACCATGGAGCTACTACAGACTCCATGGGTCAATCTTGCATTTAACTTTGATAGCACAGTGGAGGAGGGTGCCCTCTTGCAGGTATCCTCCCTGGTTATCTCCTCCCTTGTCATCTCCTCCCTTGTCATCTCCTCCCTTGTCATCTCCTCCCTTGCCAAGTCAGAAGCCTGACACACAATTTTTGCTATAGTTTTTCTTCTTTCCAGATTCGAGTATTTTTTGGAATTTCTGTTAATCTCTTCTCCATCTGTAAATAGGCATGGTGTAAACTTCAGAAGTCAATAATCCCCCCCCCCCCCGTTCCTGAGAAAAGGGGTGGGGCTTGTAATAAGATTAGATTGAAACATACACCTTTGAGCATACTCTGTTATGTAAACCCAAACTGGATGGTAGCATCTGATTTGACAAACACTCTCCAACATCCTTTCCGCGCTAGCAGTGTTGCTATCAGTTGACACCATAACACCAAGCATCATGTCCTTCACTTAATAATGTATTCCGACTTGCCAGGCAATTACTACTTCTGGGAAGGTGAGAGCTGGATATAACCAAAGTGGATGGAATTCATCCTATCTTTAAAACCAGCTAAGAAAAGCTAGGAGCATGATTCTAATGCAGTCACTAAATTACTTTCAGCTGCTCCAGCAGGGGAGTGCAATTCCCAGGGACTGACTCCCACCCTGAAGGCTACCTATAAAATAGTAGATTAATCCCTGGGGCAAAGAGGATAGAATCCGAACAAATGGCAATGTAGATTTAATTGATTGTGCTCTGAGCAATTAATTAAGATTTTTCACTCACAGATACAGGCAAGAACTTCCAGATATTCCACAGGAAGAAAGCAAAAAAATCGTACATCTCTGGTGATTTCAGCCTCTGTTACACAACTGGCAATAGCACGGGAAGATGATATATTTCAAAAACATTGATAAATCCAAAAATTTGACAAAACAACTGCAGCATTGACTTTCACATGCTGGTTGTTTTGATCACTTTCCGAAAAAGGGGAAAAAATGGAGAAATCTGCAATACAGAAAAGCATTGCTGAGGCATCAAAACAAAACACCTCCTGAATTGCTCTGTAAAGATGATTTCACGAGTCATTAATTATCTGGGATATTTTCTGGAAAATGAGACCTTGCATCTTTTCAAGTATTTTAACAGAGATATTCCAAGAAACTTTGCCCCAGTGTTCACAAAAAAATTGACTGTGCTACATTCATAGCCTTGACACTTCAACAATGGTTCTTCATGCTGTGAAAAGTCTCCCTGGCAAATTGACCTGTAAACAGTCCTGTCAATAAAATTAAAGGCAAAGCCAGTAGGAAAGGAATTGTGGGATAGAAGGATGGGGGAGGGTTGGGAGTGGTAGTGGCGTTGAATATAGCTTCTCTTTCACAGTACAGCAAAATCACTATTAACGATCTCCAACCATAGTTTAAAGCGGCTCATTGAGTTGACATCTACTATTTTTGTGACGAGTTTGAAGGTAACCATTGCATGACAATGCTTCTAATTAGCCTCGTTGCTCATGTTTAGCTTCCTACAGTTACCAAAAATGTGAGAAACTGTAGTTTTTGTGGAAAGGGATTGCATATGATTGCTACATATTGCTAAAAAGTGTCTGGTCACGAATTTGTAATGAATGATTTTAACCATTAATTAACCTAGCATTGCCATTTCAGTTGTAAGTCAGATGGACAAAATCTCTTAGTTTGATCATTTACCATCAATCTGCGAGAGAATCTCAACAGTTGTGAAAAATATCATGAATTTTGTGAACCAACTCAATAAGCCCTTTTAATTTATACCTAATGTCTGATTAGTTTCAATCACCAGTCAAAATTATTGTCTTATCTAATTGATAAATAAGTTTGAACAACTGGGTAAACTCTTTTGCCAGGTCTTAATTGCTGACAACCAAGATTTACATAGGTAAATAGGAGGTGATGAGGGGAGGGTCGTCGAGTGGCAGAGTGGTCTATTCCAGCTGCTGTGCACCAATGTTTCACATGTGCATGGGTTCGAATCC
>WURT03393474.1:0-23278 GCA_009936505.3 Holothuria glaberrima | reverse complement strand
AAAGTGTGCTTGAGGCAAGTGGAAGTTATATAACTAGGCAGCTCCCTGATATCACTTCCTCACATTGAGAAGGGATGTTTTGTTTCCTTTGTTTTTTCAGTCTGTTGTGCTGACCTTGAAGTTAATAAGGATAGGACCTCCCCATGTGGAATGTAAAGTTTGTAATTTTCCCATGCCTCTCATTTGTGACAAAGTGAAAATTTTGACCTTAATGATCATAAACCCCATAATATTTTCTTAAAAAGTACTAAATTGATAATTTTGCCAAAAAATAACATTTTTAAATGTGATGTATCGGTAAAGCCTAATTAAATACCAGCTGGCATTATTGAATTTGAGTTGATTTAAATTGCCTTGCAGTCATTATGTAGAAAAGTAATAAAATACAATAGTAAGTCATTTTTTGTCCATTTTTGACCATATTGGGGCAAAAATATGATTTTTGTGATTTTGATGTATTTCATATTTGTCAAAATTACACTTCCAGAAATACATGGTGTTTAGTTTATTGCACCTTTTATTTGGTCAATATTGACAAGATCAAGGTGAAAAAAACAAAGAAAATGAAAGACCTTTTTGTTGTAAAAATTGCTACTATCTCAAAATACACTTTCAAGCGGGAAACACAGTTTCACGTTCATCAATGTCAATTCAGCCTTCGCCGCACTAGTTTCTATTTGACTGCTAAGTGCAAAGTCTAGGTTGATTTGGTCACATAAGTCGCGCTCACGAAATAGCACAAGGCCATGTTCGACATAAGGCTCAGCCACAGGGCTCAATTTCAATGGTTCTCTGTGAATTAAAGTATCTGGGGGAAAGCCTTGGGAGGCTCCGGGTATATACAACATTGTGGGTACAATGAAAAAAGCATTTATAACTGTCCACAAATAGCTTTGAATTTGCACTATTAGCAGACTGTAAAATGGCATTTTGTCTCTTTTATTCAAAATAGCCTTATTCATAGTAACAAATGGTCCAATTCTCATGATGCAGGGGTTTGATGGAGATGGGTGGATTATCATACAGGTTCTACTATTTTCAGTTATTAGGCATATATACATATATATATATACATATACTCCGACTTTGCGTTATGGAAAATCAAAATGAGACATATTGGGTATTAGATGGAAGCGCCTGAAGCGCTGCAAAATTAACACTTTTACAAGTGTTTCATCAATGTTTGCCTACATTTTACGTAACAATTAACTAATTACTGGTAGTACTGTAGTGACTACGAACCACTCAGACATAAAGATCATAGCTTGCCCTTTTGTTTCATAATAGCCAAGACTAACGGCCAGTCAGTTTCTTCATGTTTGAGGGTTGGGAGGATGGATAATCACACAGGTTGCACAGGATTTTGAAGTAATCGGGCTGTGTAACACCTGTCCTATTTGAATTAAATATTGAATTAAATAAATTGACATTTAGCTTTAGTTATATGACAGCGCAAAGAGAGCCAAAATTGTATTCTAAAGGCATTTCAGGCAATTATTTTACTTGACATAACTCCATTGAGCTGTATTTTTCGAAAACAGTTAACTTCTCACATTGACTTGACATGTGAAAGATTTTCAAATGCATTTTTCAGACAAAATTTTATGACAGCCTTGACAAAATTGGGGGCTGTGCCCCTTGGGCCCCAATGGGCATGACGCCACTGGTCTCGGTGGCCGCATACGGCCCGCGGGCCAGAGGTTCCCCACCCCTGTGTTAGAGGTTAAGTGAGCGGCTGAATGATCGCTGTGAAGAACTACATTTTCTTGTGTACGCTAAGGTTACAAGGGGAAAGTGAAAAAGTTCCCAAAGAAGGGACAGTCTTCCCCTACAAGAACAAGACACCCACTTAACACATCTGTATAGTTTATTTTTCACACTGTCTCCAAAACAAGGTAAATCAAGTCGAATTTTAATCACACTATAGCACTGGATGAGCTGGTACATTATTTAATTACGCAATACTTCAAGATTTACAAAAGTTTTTCTTTTGACATAAACTGTATATTTTGTGCTTTCTGTGATGAAATAACAGGCTGGTATGCATCTAAGTTGTTGCTATGTGCTATAAGGATTGTTGAATCAATTTTCTACTAACTGTTCTTATACTTTACAAACATCCCGTATAAAAACAACTTGTAGAACCCAAGAATTACCTATCCTGACATCATTTTAACTTCATTTTGAGTTAATGGTATTTTCTGCAATAGAAAGTCTTTATTTTCTTTTTTTTTTTTTGCACCTTTATTTTATCAATATTGACTAAATAAAAGGTGCAATCAACTAAACATCATGTTTTTCTGGTAGAGTAATTTTGACAAATATGAAATACATCAAAATCACAAAAATCATATTTTTGCTCAAAGATTGTCAAAAATGGACATAAAATGACTTGTTGCTTTTTATCACTTTTGTACATAATGACTAAAAGGCAACTTAAATCAACTCAAATTCAATATTGCTAGCTGTTATTAAAATTAGGCTTTACAAAAACTTCACATTTAAAAATGTTCTTTTTTGTCAAATTATCAATTAAGTACTTTTTAAGGAAAAATTATGGGGTTCATGTTCATTGAAGGTCAAAATTTTCACTTTATCACAAATGACTTAAGTATGAAAATGTACTGGTAGGCTTTTGAGTCAATATTGAACTGTTCTTGTCCTAATAAGAAAAGATTTTAACAAAGAAAATAATGTACATCATCTTAACACTATTTTGAGACATCAGGCATTATTTGCAATAGAATGTCTTTATTTTCTGTGTTTTTTGTAACTTTATTTTGTCAATATTGACCATAGTAGGGTTCCAAAAATGATTTTCACACGTGCCAGCCCCTAATTTTATTCGTTACTATATGTAGATAGGATCTAGCATGGCTGACTGCTTGTACTAAAAAATGCCCACGTAACTTTTTTAAGCCTTTTCAGGCCAATGGCTGCCTACTATCAGGGGTTTCTTGCCTTCCGTTCGTGGGGACTGGAGATTCGCTGACCGGTTCAGCTGAATGGCATCATACGTGATCTCTGGTTGGGCTTGCATCAAAAGGAAACTAGTGTTTTTTTTTTCTCAAAATAGAAAGGCCATCGGAGGTCCGCTAGCTCAGGAGGCGAATTGCAAATTTATCTGCACCAGATATGGATCTCCTCTGGTACAGTACGTGAACGTCCACTACATTCCAATAAGGTCTTAATGTGGGACAAGTACCACAATTTACACAAAAACTATTGTATGGCCGTATAAAACTTTGAATATCACACATCGTCTTTTATCAAATTATATCCGACGATATGGCCATATCAAGTTTTATATACATATATAGCATGGCCTGAAATCAAAATATATCTAGTTTAATATAAACATGTAAATTGATACTGTTATCGGGCATGGTCTTTCATCAAGTCATATCTAGCTTGATGCCATTGTTTTGGATTGGATTTGTATAGCTGTAACGATTTTTACCAAGTTTATATCTGGCTTAATATGACCATGTAAAACCTAATACTCATATCTTATGATATGTTCATATAAAACTTAATTTGTACATCCTCATGGTATTTCATCAAGTGATATGGTTTGATATGGACATATTGAACCATATGTGTGTAACTCGGTCATGGTGGTAATTTACTAAGTTTATATCTGGCTTCATGTTGTCATATAAAACTTGATTTTTGTATCTCCCATGGCTTTTTCTTAAGTGGTATCTAACTTGATATGGCCATATTAAAATTCATTTGTAAGGCTGGCGTCACCGTTGCAAGTTACATATGGATTGATATGGCCATATACCAACTTGACATGCAGGCGAAAGGAATCCATACTCTGGCGAGTGTACGTGTGTGTGCGTGCGTGTATATGCATTGTGTGTTTGTGACACTTGGCTTGAAAACATGATATCTCAAGAAACCAATGATGAATACTTCTCATAATTGGCTTATAGATCCCCATACGAAGAGGAAGATCCCTGCTATTAGTGGGGTGCAGAACGTCTTCTTTGGTCACCAAAGGTCATAAACCGAAAACCTTGTAAACACAATATCCGATCTATGTAGGAAGTGCGGATAATTTTCATACTTGGCATGTGGATGCGATAAAGACAGAAAATGAACCCATTTTTTGGGTAGAGGTCAAAGGTTATCTGCGATCGCTGCACAGAAGAGTTGAATACAAATTCGAAACTGACATTCAGTTCCTATTTAAATAAATTTCCCAATCCCGTTCCTTGAAAGAAGACGAGTGAAGTGCAAAGTCAGTTGAAAATATATTTTTGATTTAGCAAATGTGGAAGATCAGAAACTCTACAGCTTCTTTTATCTTATGTCCTTTGTAATACCAAAATGTGGGATAGAGTCAGATGAACAGTGACTTTTTAACAAGTACCGATTTTACCTTAGTGTCAAGTTATAACATTGTACGTACAATAACTTGTTGCCGAGAAGGTAGTCTAATTCTACAACGATAATTTCTAACTATCAATTTGAAAGATAGTTTTGGAATAGTTGTTCTTAAAACTAACGTTTTAACACATTTAAGAGGATCTTTTCTGAATACATATGATTGATTTAAACATGAGGCTTTCTAGTTGCACAACAAAATGAGAAACTCATTAATAATTGACCTTGTCAAGGAGTTGCATTCAACTCACCTTTCTGACAGGCGCACCATGTGTTATTAACCATAAATTGACTTTCAATTACAGACAATACATTTCATGTTTTATGATTTTAATAAATAATGACTTAAAGAAAGCACCTAAAGTGGATCACAAAAACACTTAGTTTCGTTGTTATTATCTTTCTATCTCTATTTGCAACGTGCGAACAAACTGTATGACACAACCACCTGCATGTCGACAAGTTCTGTAAGAAGTTGAGTGAAAACACCATATACTTTATCAATGGAGTCCCAACAACACACGCTCGTCATAGTGGCCTTTTTGACAGTTTAAAAAAAAATTGGTGGAAGCCGTAAGTTTGGATTTTTTTTATCTGTCACTAGTTACTTGATACAGCAATTCAGACCATTATTTGACTGCATGACTCTTTTTTTATAAATGAGCAGTGTTATTATTTTACAAATACATTAATATGTTAATATAGTCCATCTTAAACCATGCATGACCACGCCAAACCCAACTTGAGCTTTTTTTCTTTTCCCTTAGGAGATATTCATTTAGGATGTTATATGAACACTCGTTATCATGGATCCTTTGGGGTAAATCGTTACGTTAATTCAACCAGTATGGACGTCAATTATTGTGGAACAATCTGCTCTCAAGATTCGTTAGATATGTTACTAATTGGGCTGAACAATGGTCAAAACTGCTTCTGTCTAACCTTTTTAGAACAAGGAATGAAGTCGACCCTAATTAAAAGTGAAGGCTCCGAATGTGATACGCTTTGCTCTGGTGCACCTATGTGTGGTGGAAATAATGTCATTGCAGCATATGATGCAAGTAAGACATGAGTAAAGATAAATTATGCATTTGTAGTTCTCGTTTGCTGAAATTAACTTAATGGAAGCGATACCAAAGTAGCAATTTTGTATTCAAAAGAAGATAATTTGTTTAAAGTTTGTCAGTATTGCCTACTTGCAATTATGTTGACAATTCCGGCTTCACTTAGAGGTTTGTTGAATTTCAACGGTATTGAAGATAGTGGTGAACTTGAATCAATGGAAGTGTACTTCATCTGGTAACTTTGTTTCATACTTATGTGTACATAACATAAAGTAGTAAGTAAGCATGTATTCTTTCATACCGACAAAACTTTCAACAGGTTCGCAACGTTTTCTTGGATGCTATGATTACTCTTCCTCTTCATCGGAAATACCAATTGACCGGGAAGATGAAATGGTTGGAGATCGAGTCACCGTAAATACATGTTGCCGCTTCTGCAATATTAGACCTTACAATTATACGGCAGCTTTAATGAACGGAAATGAATGCTATTGTGTTGAGTATTTGCCAAGTAGTACTAGCACAACTAACGAGATGTGTCTTACATATGTGCTGAAATGTGCAGGAGCACAACGTTGTGGGGGAAGGGATACGCTGTCCATTTGGAAAACCATAGATGATTTCTCGGCTAACACCTACGGTTAGTAGCTAACTTTTGCTTTCATTACATTTAATCCCGATGTTCAATCCCCAAGGGCATTATCCTCATAGCAGGTGTCGAATATGTACTCCTCTTTTGACGTACATACTCTGGTATTGCGAGTGCAGTCAGTGTGGGTGCAGGAGCAATACACGTCCGCCGGGCAGGCAACCAAGGACCCAGTAAATTGATGCAGGGACTGTGCCGGGACTATGTTGAGTATCTTTTTGACCACATCTTGTCTACTTTTCTTGTGTCTTTGGTACCTTTTTCCTATCTCTTCCCTACCTGATTCTTCTGCTATCTTGATTCCTTCCTTTTTTCTCCCGGGCTCTATTTTCATCTCCGTTTCTGACCTTTTTGCTTTTCTTAAAGAAAGTCGAGAATAGGTTTTTATCAATTTTTAAAGTAAGATGTATTTTTGTCATCAGTTTCAGTCCCGTTACCAGTTAAAATCTAATAATACTTTGAACTCTGATAAGTCAATAATGTTACTCAATATATGCTCAATTCAGTCAAAAGATTGATAGAACATAAATTATGCATGAAAGATGACCAGTATTTAAAAAAGTCTCTCTTTTTGTTGCTTGTTTTATTAAAACAGACAGCTTGATCAGAACCGGCTCCGTCATTCGTAAAAGTAAGTGGGTTTTTATAACTAATTTTTTTCCTAACATGCGCAGTTGACAGGTATTATCAGGCGTCTTATTCATGTCTATACACAATGCCTTGTTGTTAATCGCTTACGAAAGAAAAGCCGGTAACAGTGTCTTATTCTGAAACACCACTGTCTGTTCTACCTTATGTTTCCGTTTACTAACATAACATGCTGACCTTGTTGTAGGATAGTTGCTATCATTGATTTGCAATCAAACTTAGTTATCGAGAATTACTCATTTTAAAGTGTGAAAAACAACTCTCTTTGTCCGTACAGTGTGAAAAACCTCTTTTTTGATATTTTAAAGAAAGTGATCACTTTGCAGTACATTTGAAAAATAGTAAAAGAAAGTTAACCTCCTTCCTTTTCCTTCACCTAAGATTTGTGCCTACACCCATTTCTATTTTAAGCTGTATGAATAATCGTTCAGTATTCTGAACAGGACGCCAATTTGCAATGATCTTCGTCAAGCTACAATACATTATCTTGATATTTGTGAAGGCCCGTTATGAAGGATCAAAGAAACGTAATAGCCATTAAATATCATCATCCTAACTTAATAGGTGCCAGGCACATTGGTTGTCAAGAAAGTGTCAGTGTCAATGCAAAATTGTGGTGGAGAGGCCCGTACAGGAATCAAATCAATCTGTCTGTCAACTGGTGTCTTGGGATATGCTGGCAGAAAGGATTCCGATTAAGTGGACTTATACAAGGTTCAGAATGTTATTGCTTCACATCTGACCAAGTCTTCAGAGATTTCATTACAACTGAATCTGTAAAATGTGACATAGTATGCAAAGGAGATGAAAAATGTGGTGGCACGAAAAAACTCGTACTCTATAATTGTAAGTTTTTCAGTAGCAAAATAAAACAGTAATTCAAGGTCATTTCTTCGAAACATATCTCTTTGCTCTCTATGTTTGTGTAATATAGCTTGTTGATTCAATTACTTCAAATTTTATTGAACATTAACTTCTGGTCTAACACCTGTAGTACACCATCTCTGGCCTATTACTAGTAGTGTACAATAACTTCTAGCTGTCTAGTGTATCACTTGTAGTACAATAACTTCTGGTGTAACATTGTAGTGCACAATAACTTCCTGTGTAACACTTGTAGTGCACAATAACTTCTGGTGTAACACTTGTAGTGTACAATAACTTCTGGAGTAGCACTTGCAGTGCACAATATCTTCTGGCGTCACATTTAAATATCAACAATGCATGGTGTTCGATCATATTTAATTGCTTCAGATCCTGATCATTCAAAGTAACCTTAATCTTTCAAAAGCGTTGTGTGAGAAGGGGAATAGTATAATCAAGTCACTCTATTAAAAAAGAATGTTTTAAGTACTTTGCAATCATCACTGGAGACTAAAAGGGAGAAGGCAGTCGCCCAAAGTTTATTTTCGAAAATTTGCTAAATCTTACATATCTAGAATTATTTCTCTCACAAGTATTTTCTGTAATGTTTTCTGATGAAATTATTGAATATTGAAGGTAAACCAAGGAGTTTTCTGCATAAATTTAAGAAATAAGTGAAAAAAATTTTGCCACATGATTGATATGAGCCATTCCTGAACTAGGTTACCGGGGTACACTAACTCAAATTGGGGGACTGCATTTTCCCTTATGCAAGCCTGTATCCAGGGGATGTCCTCCTAGAAAAAGGTTCGGTCTCTAGATTTAACTACCATTACTTTAATGCAATTTTAGTTTATCTCTTCCCCCTGAAAAATATATTTAGCCCTCCCCACTCGAGGTTATCTCACTCTCTTCGATCAGTACCTTGTCTGGCTATAGGCCATTGATATTATGCATCACAAATTGCCCTCCTGACCAACCTTTCTCTTGATTAGTGCCCAACGAAATATCAATTACTGAGTCCAACACAATGCAAAATAATAAGAACGTCTTACTGATTGGATTTTTATAGCTTCCAGCTCAATTTTTATTGGGTGTTTTAAAGATAGAGATCAGACAGGACTAGGACTCTTGCCACGTCATCCGCCTTCACTTTTAACAATAGAAATTTGTCTCACTACTTGTCGGGGGAGTTTTGAATACGCTGGGATAGAGGGTGGAAGAAAATGTTACTGCGGAGATATAGCCCCGGATACTTCAAGCAAAACAACTGATTCTCTATGTCTAATATACGGAGCAGATTGCCCTGGAGCCGACAAGTGCGGAGGTTCTGATAGTCATGATATGTGGGAAATGTTGGAAGTAAAACATATTGGTGTTGGTGAGTCCACTGACCTATTCTTTAACTGCATATACCTTAACCTAGCTATACGTACCGCTGTTTTTAAATTTGTTCGAAAACTTCCTCCAAAATGAAATGCACTGACACAGGACTAATTCTATACGTGAAGTTGCTTCAAGATTTATTGCTGTCTACTCTCTACTCGATATTAGTAACAGGTCAATTATATAGGTGACCTATAGAGCTGAAAGGTTTTACTAAGGCTCGGTCGGCCTTTTGGCTAAGATCTTGTGAAGTTTCGGTATTTTCAGCTAGTCATGGTCTTGAACTGACCCGGACAGACCATCATGTAGAGTGACCTGAAGGCTACAGTGTACGGGTTGGTTACATTCAGTTACGGTGTCCTTTTAGGAATGTAACTATTTGGGGTAGCTTGTAATGTTTGCGTTTTTGGCCGGGGACTGTAGAAAATGCATATGCCCTGTATGGGATGTTGCACACTTTTCGAAAGAAAACTCCAGGCTTTTGTCAAAAGATATTTTACGTCAACTATTAGAAATACTCTCTTTTGTTCAGGTGATGCCACCAAAGTATCCATCCCAACATCAAGTAGTGCTATAACCCGTACAGGTGGGTACATTACACTGTTACTCATTTTGACCTCTTCACAACAAGCGAAGTATATGTTCTTAAAGGCACCGTCTATAAAAGACACAACAAGCTTCAACCAAGGAGGTTCTACAATGACGCTTTAATCTTTATCCATGGAAATGACTTTCCTTGACGTCTGCTATGCCATTTCATAAACACCACACAATAATTAGTAATCTCATAATGAAGAGGATACTTTTTAAGTCTTTGTCAAAGGTACCGTACTAGTATGAAGTCAAATTTACTTATCCTTTCTTATTTAATGCAGAAAGTCAAAAGGAATTCATGCACTCACGTCGGCGTCTATATGTGTGTGCATGTGTGTGAGTGTTTGTGACGCCTAGCTAGCTTGTAAACACCATATCTCAAGGTAGGAAGCATAGATACCTTTTATACTTGGCATGTGGATGCGTTACATTTGGATACTACAGATTTTGGTAGAGGCCAAAGGTTATGTAAGATAACCAGAGGTTAACATTCAAAGACCTTAGCAATTCCTTATAATATCTCAGTGTAGGGAAAAGATCGATGCACACTGTTTGTGTTTTCTATTGTGTATTTATAACATTTAGAATTAAAAAAAACCCTATTGTTTTTGCTGAAGGCCAGAGGTCATCTGAGGTCATCACACGTCAAAAACCGAAAAGCCCTTAATACGATATCTCAAGTAAGGAAGCATGGATACTTTCAATATTTGACAATTGATGCTTTACAGTTAGAACTGGTGAACCATATTGTGGTGGTAGAATAGTGTGTACATTCCCTGTCCTCTGTTTCAACGGAAGTCTGATTGCAATCTTGCAGAGGAATACCCTGGAGGCTTAAATGCCTGTCCAGTCAATGAAACGGACACTTCCCTTTCCGACAAAGGGATGAAATATGATCATAGCTCTGCAGTGGGTCAGGGAGAACAACCTCCTGATTAAGTCAAGAAGTGTGAGTAGCCTGTTTGGTTACTCACAGTTGCCATCACAGTGCCACGTAACATAAAAACTCAAGTGACACTCGGCAGGCCTCAGCGTAAAACCAGTACCTTGAGCAATTACTGAAGCTTGAAAAGTTGTTACCCTTGAATCCCTGTACATTATTCGGGTCTGCTGTTCAGTGCTGCAAAGCGGAAAGGCCCATGAACACACAAGTGAGATCAAACATTATCTGAGGTAACCTTAGCTGAAACTACGAAAGCCTTAGAAGTTGCCTGTAAACACGATACCTCTCGGTAGGGATGATAAATACTTTTCATACTTAGTGTATAACTTTGTCATTTAGAGGAAGAACTCTGTTGTTCTTGAAGGTCTTTAGAAGTCATTAGAGGTCAAAAACTACAAATTGTGATATGTGTGATAATTGTGATATCTCGAGATAGAAATAATAGACACATAAATAGCATGTGCTTTATAGTCAGGTCAAAGATTTTCTGAAATCATAGGATATCAAATGGTGAACACCTTGTAAACTACTTACAATATATCTCAAGAGCGGCGACATTGATGGAGTATATATTAAGCATATGGGTGCCCAATAATAGGGGAAAGAACCTTATTGCTTTTTCTGGAGGTCAAAGGTCCTTTAAGTCATCTAGATCAAATGGTCAGTGGCGGAGCTACCACAAAGTCAGGGGGCCGCCGCCCCCGACGGACTCAGCCAGTCGGCGCCCTTTTTAGGTTTTTACCGTACTTTACTTTAACACCATTACTGGCATTGCTTTCAAACAACAAGATATAATAGTGTTATTTTGAGGCCCAGATAACAAAACGCACAAACAGCGGCTATTATCTGTACCATATTCTAATGAGAATGGCTCCTTTGTGATCTAGAACGTAGGTTTAGCCCAAACTTGTCTACACGCTATATACGCACTAATGTGTTGTTGAGCTTTGCTTAGGTCATTTGCTTCTCAACCGGGTGTGATAATAAGCTTACAAAATACACAGAGTGCTCTTTAATTCACCCTTGTAGTCCCAAGAAAGATGTTGAGGAGGCCGCAAAAGTAGTCCTGCATGCTCTCGAAGGGGATAATTGTCAACATGTATAATAAAAATAGTCTATGCGTATCCCAAAAATCTCCCACAAACTGTTTCACAAAACATTTGAAAGAGCCTTTTGGTTTAAATAAAGTAAAACTGTTTTCCTAGTGAGAATTGCTTTGAGTACTAGACTCATATCTGGTGAGCAGCTTCCTTTGTGTTTTCCTGCGAGTGATCATTTTCAAGGGAAAATGGACATGATACGTACCCTACTCGCTTCCTTCGTAAATGAACTTGAGTGGTCTGACACTATGATAGTGACAGAGAAATGCTTCTTTCTGTATTTTCTTGATTCTTAAATGCCAGGAATTCACATGTAATAAAGTAAACTTTCATTTTTCATGAGTACTCTATAGAGGGCCATACAGACCTTCCGTCTTGACCATTTCCAGCAATGACTTTGATTACTGGCTGTTGCAAATCGGTCACATAATAATCTGATAATATACATAATGATATACGATTTCATGAAAACGTATGGTTTTTGTATTTTTATCTTGATTTTCAGATGTCAAAATATGTAGCCTACATTTAACAACAACTAATTTCTCAAATTTTGCACCTTTAGGTTTCTTGCCTTTGGCTCTAGCAGATTTAATCTTTATCCTTACAAAGTGAAGTCCGTTTTTAATTAACATCCTGAATCTGGACCTCACAAAACATGACCTTTAAGTGTATTTAAATGGTCGCCTCTATACTAGAATTTTAAAGGAAGGGATTGAAAATGGAAACATGTTTTAATAGAAATACTTGGAGCGGAGGTATGGGAAAGCAGTGTTCTACTAGGTGGGGAAATCTGAAATAAAAGTTGGAAAACCATGACCTAGATCGTGTCGAGGTATAGGGTCTCTGCCTACTTCAAAGCGCCCCTACAGGCCATTCTCGCCCATCTGATCGAGTTTCTTAACTCCGCCACTGCAAATGGTGACTAGCTTGAAATTACTGCAAATATTTGATATTTCTTACAGAAGAGACAAAATAGGATTCCCTTTGGAAAATTTTTGGATATTTGAGCATCCTTAGATACAATTTGGTGCATCACAAATTACTGCAAATATTTGATATTTCTTACAGAAGAGACAAATAATGGGTTTTGCCCTTTGAAAGTGGGGGCTGAAGCATACTTCCGCTCCCGCAAATTTCGCTGCCAGCCCCCCCCCCCGCTCTCTACGCCCTTGCTTCAGACTGGAAGAGATAACTTAGTACGGTTTCTATTATTTTTGTTAGTAAGATAAGGGGCGTCTTTATTTGTAATTTGTGAAGCCTTTAGCCTTTCTTTAAATCTTACTTTCAGACACACCCGAAGATACCATTAGTAATCCATCTCGTAATCCGTCTCATAATAAAGGTAAACAAATTCTTTTTTATAAGCATAGTGTATACATCACGCAACATAGCCTAGTACAACTTCTTGAAAAAAGTAGTTTCTCAAAGTTGATTTTCTTACTACGAGACGCCAGCCTGCCAGCTAATACCACCGGTGGTGTATTACATCAAGCAGAATTACAAAATGGGGGTATGTGCCCTTTACTTGTGAAACGTAATGCCCTGAAGGTTTGTCGAAACAATTAATTCGCCTATATTTTGGTATAAACTTTTGCTATTATTATGCCCTACTCGGTACATTTTGCCTTGTCTTCTCTTTACCTCAAGTCTTTTTACCCTTTTATGCTATGCTGTAACCCTTTTTTAACAAAACACGAAAGATGCCCATTTGAAAACAAAGTGCAGTGCTTTATCTGAAGCAAATATTGTCCTGCATAGTTGCATCCTTCACGTTTTGAAAGCTTTTTCTCTCGATGTTGACAGAAGTAAAAATATGAAGTAAAACGTTTGTAGTCTTAAAAGCTCTCAGTTATTGTCTGAGGAATCAGTGTCTGAAAACAGTGCAGTTCATTTGCACTTAACGTTACATGAAAAAGACCCCATACATTTGTAAATTTCTCCAAAGGTCGGTTTATAATTTCAAGTTTTCACGCTATTTATGGTCATCCCTTGCTCTTCCAGGCCAATCATGGACATGGGTGACAGCTGAACAGTTTTCAACTTTCACAGCTTTCTAGCGCTACAGTCAAACAAAAAGTTGGGTAACAATCTCACTTACACTGGACCCGTGAATTCTAAAGTGGGTTAAATTTGCCTAATAATTCTTGTTTCTGGTTACCAGGGAGATTGATGTCCAATTAATTGGTACCTTAACACTAGATAAAAAATTAATCAACAATTATTGGACAACTTTAACCCAATTTCAGTATTTTCACATACGTGCCCAATATTTGTGACATTGTAACCCAACGTTTTTTTGGGTGTGTACTGAAGTATAAATTAGCCTTCAAATTGAACCAATGGGTTACATTTCATTTAGAACAATTTAACACGTGTTAGTTGTCGTTAATTACAGCCAGAAATATTGTACCGGTATACCTCTTGACAGCTGTGGCAATTTCTGTGGGAACCAGTTGCGCGATTTATGTGGTCTTCCAAAGGTAATTTTTCCTTGTGTTGGATACAATAATAGTAACCAGAGTAATTGAAGATTGCATACTGTTTTTCCTTCGTAATTGGAAATTTGGACAGTCGTATAGCGATCATTCCAAATGGCAGATTTTTGGGCTGAGAGATTTGATGTATTTTCGGCGCAGAAGACTAATGAAGAGTAATGCAGTTAATAGTTCAGTGTGGCATACAGGCTAAAGCGAAATTTCGTTCATAAAGCAATAATTTCTAGTAACGCTTTCTACGGTATCGTTTGAAATAGGACATTTAAATTAAGAGCTGGACACGTTTTTACCACAGTGATAAAACATAGCCTGTATACATCACAGCATGCAAGAAGTGAACTTAAGTTGAGCCGTACCATACTTGTATTACTCAGGTGGCAAAAATATGTCAGGAATCGACGAGAAAGCAGCATAAATCAACTTTATGCTGTAGTTGAGAGGGAAAGAACCATTGCAGAATACATGGAGGTGGTTGAATGATGGCGACCAGGTGGAAAAATTCGAAACGGTGATGATTGGTCATATAGGACGCAAGGAACTGGATTTCCCATTGCAGCTTATATGTTGTACGCTTACCACAAAGAATGGATACAGCTTTACAAAAGTAAAACAATTGCAAATTCTGCCATCAAAGAATACGTGTTTTCTCCATTTAAGATTACATTACAGAGGTATTAAAAGCCCAGTTTCGCAAGTTCATAAATTTTTAATGTTATTTCAATGTATTATAACTTTGACTCACCTGCAAAATGTTGAGTCACTCAACATTCTTAGTCTGTTAAACCATGCTTTTACCTTGCTCCCCATTTGTTCACTAATCTCACGCTCAGAAATTGAAGCTGTATTTTTTTCTTACTAGTATACATAGGACGTGCTACTACTGTTGAAAGTACAGTTTACATCAAGTATAAGTTACGAACTTACATAACAACTAAGGTTTGAAATGGCTGTGCTGATTGTTGATAGAAAATGTTGCGATGGTAACTCGATCATATCACCCCGAAAACCGACCACCGTATAAGATACTTTAAAGAGGGACACATCGTGGTGAAAGATGTTTATGGTATACCCCGCATATAGGAGATTCTTAGTCTTTGAAATTTTTTCTAAACTTGGTTGGGTTAAGAACCGTCGTTCTGCACCACATTTTTAATCAGATTTACATTTCCCTGTGGTTGTTGTCTATTTCAAAGGTGTAACCAACTTACATTATATTTTATAAGTTGAAAAAGATGTATATTACATCGATTTTCATTGTACCCTGTTTGAGTCCTCTCTCACTTCTCATTTCATAACCAGTTCAAAGCACCTTTAGGTTTTGGTTCTGTCATGACTGTCATATATTCTTTGGCAATTATGGAACATGCGTATAGTCGGCCGATTGGTTTTTAACTTAAGTAAATAAACCTAATTATTAGACTCTGGAAGAATAAGACTTTACACCGAATAGTCAAATGACCTTGCTGTCTTTGTGAGGTTTTGCTTTTGGAGTCAATGTGGGGTAGCCTAGACTGAAACGTTTCTAATGAAACACCTTTACTTGCAACTTACAACAATTTGTCTCAAAGTATGCATGTTGCTCAATTTAAACAACGTAATATGAAATTGCCGAACATAGGCTATATCACCGGAAAGTATTCGTCACGTTTGTTTGTGTGCGAGTGAATTTGAGAGAAAACTCATGTCCTCGTAACAACACCCACAAAAACAAACACACCCTCGAAAAATCCTTTGTTTTAATCCCCGTTCTGTAATTCAAAGTCATAAAGATAATCATATCTGCAAATAGAGAACGAATCCGAAAGACAGGTCAACTTTTGATTCTGCAAGAACATAATTTAATCTTATAATCATAAATTTTCATTTTCAATAACACGATCACACGTTTTGAAAGTAAAACCATACAGAAATAACCACAGCTTACCTACACAAAACTGATGAGAAAGAGACTTGATTTAAATTTTAAGAATTTATAATCTGCTTGTCACATAAATACATCACTAATTTTTACACACTGTTTCGTTGTTTACGTCCTAAACATACTTCAATGTAAATTCGTTCCGTGGTAGCTTTCGTTTTGTAAAATGATTGCCAATTAAAACACGATGACTATGGCTTTGGTAGAATGAAATCCTGTCTGAACTCACCTTGTGACTTCAAAATTAATCGCAATAATTATTTTCTGGTTTTGTTATCAATATTTCCACAATATTTATCCGTAAACTTAAGAAGGGAAAGATAAGTATACTCTCTCCATATTTGAGAAATACATTTTTTTAAACTGTTCTGAATGCAAAGTACATTAAAATTATCTAAAAATTATTGTCGATCGTAATTGCAACGTATGGAACTTTTATTGCTGAATAAAAGAAACAAATATAATCGTAGCTTACGACTGTACCCAGCAGGAAGGAGATTAAGAACATTTTCCAAATTGGAAAATGTATTCCAGTCACCAAATTGGAGTCGTTCAGGCCAAAGAAACAGTTAATTTCAAATCCCTGTATTGTTGTACATGTTACCATGGTTTAGCTAGTAATGGTATTAAATATAAATGTTGGTAATCTACATGGGCGGCGATTTGTTCTCAATATTGCGGAGGACATAAAAATAAAAAAATAAAAGCTAATGAGCGATTTCTCAAGTATTGATGGGTCATGTCCCCCGCCGGGATCGCCGCCCATGGTAATCTACATTAATTCCTGTCGTGGTAAATATATAAGTAAGGCATATGTAAAGAAAGGATAAACAATTTGTAAGAAGAGGAAGATGGTAAATGAGTGGGGGGGGGCTCCTTTTGCCCAAGCTACAGCGTCGAAAAAAACCATAGGCCTACAAATGGGTAAAAATGAACTGTCGGAATAGGCAAGGGGAAATTCTGTAAAAGGTTTACGACTGCGGGTATTGACCTTCGTGTTTGTTACAGCAGGGAGCTGTCTTACAGCTCCCTGGTTACAGTACTAACAAAATCATCAATATAACGAGAAGTTATCTGCAGGGCCGTTGCCTGGGCGAAATGTCAAGGGGGCAGTTGATGACACTTGCTAGGCGGATCACCAAGTGGCGTGCCTACAGATGGTTGACCCCCCGGAGGATCCTTTCTTTTCACCTGTGCATGAGTGCCATCCTTAGGGGATGCTGAGGGGAGGAGTACATGTAAGGCATAACTTCGGTACAAAATTGCGCGACCGTTTGCAAAGCCTTGAACCGGTAATATTTTCACAATTTGCTTATTTTTGGTGATACTTTTCCCACTTTGGCTGGGTGTAAGTCAAGCGGTGCTCTCTAAGAGAAGGAAGGGGATGACACTCTTTATATGATACTCTATACTCTTTGAGAACTATTTGTCTCTGTGAGGTGGCTTGGATGAAAAATGATGCTATCTTTGGTAAAGCTTCTTATAACGTAGAATTCATTATATGTTTAGAAACCTTCATTATTTAGTGATTTCATTTATGTTGGAAGGGGTGGCGGTCAAGGGATGTTGCCTCAGGGGTATGAAACCTCTGCCCCTTGACAATTTTTTCCTTGTTTTAAGCTTTCCGAGATCTAAAAGGGTGTTATCTTTGGGAAAAGCTTTGGACTGATTATAGGATCTGAAATTTTAAATTTATGTATTGAATTTTTTGGCTGTGGCATGTCATCCGTGTAAGGCTGGTACGCGATGCGGGCTTCCCCCTTGCGCTCGTTGTACGCCCTTGCGGAAACCACCATCGGTTGGCGAGTAGCCGTACTTTAGGCCTACAAGAAAAAGTTTGAGTTTAGCTAATTATTAAAGGCAATCATAGGCTAAATTATCTTTAGCCAGCGTGCATGCTGGTGCATTCAAGTGATGTATCTTGTAGGAGAAACATGGTTTATTCGTCAGGAGGAGAAACCCGCCAAAGAATGCATCCACAGCGGGAGTCCGGCCACTTTTTTCTGGAGAAAAAAGGGACCCCTATATGCGATTTCCCAGGTTTTGGGGGGCTTAAAATCATAGTTTGGACATTAAAATTTTCAGCATTTTAGTATTTTTTTCTCAAGTACGCCAATTTTCATTTTCGCTCTGAAAATCTAAACTTTGTTACTCTTCAGTGCCCTTGAAAAAACGGTTTCGTCGGACAACTAATTCTTTAAGTCGAAAACCATCAAATTAGTTTTCCATGTCCATGGGAAATTGTTATTACGGAGATTGATCTACTTTGCTACAAGGGCAAAGTAATTAGAATAATAATGGTTATTGCATTTTGCCTGTAAGAGCAAACCTGGCTAAATGACGTTGATGATCGTCTTTGAGCACATCAAAATTACAAGAAATAAATATTGAAAAGAAGTTTCTTTCCTGGTCAACAGTGTTTATAGCAACAAATTTTCTTCCAGTTATCAAGGTCTTAGGAGTGCAAAAAATACTTGTATAATTTAGAAAGAAATTCTAATCTTTGCACTTCTTGTTAGGATGACGACAGTCACGACACACTTTAGACCTTTTTTCATGGCCCTGCAATATTATCAATTACTTTTTGAGAGAAGTTTCTTGCAAGCTTTAAGAATGATTTTTCTATAGCCACGATCAGGTAAATTTTGATTTAATCAATGAAGAAAATCATCCAACTAAATTTTTCATCATGCATGCTAAATATTACATACTTTATGGTAAGCTCTCTGATAATCTTCCTGATGTTGAGGTCCTCCTTTTTGTATTCTGTGTTTTACTCGACGTAGAGTATCATATCTAACAAAAGGAAAATAGGGAGGCAAGGCAGCTGTATTTCAAAGAATATTTCCAATAATCTAGCTATTGTAAGTATGTACATTATGAAGCATATGTGTTGAAAAAAATGTAACGTTGATAAGGCACTATATCTAAACATTCGTACCATATATTAAATATAAGTAAACCTATCTCCTGAATAAATTAGATTTAAAAATGACCTTGGGAACATTAGATAATTCCATTCAGTTTTGATCAAGAATAGGGCTGAGTAGCACCTAAGGGTGAAGAGTGTACCCCACACATAATATGATCACATACCAAAATGACCATGTTCAAGGTGTTAATACACTGTCTCTCATATATCAAAATGAAGTCTTCGGTAGTAAAGTTTTTTTTTTTACTGAGCCTCTGAAGACCCACAACAAAAAGGATAGCGATAGTTGCAACTCATGGTCGTTAAGGAGCTCACAAAATCTCATCGAGATCAATTTGATGGATTCATCATGAAGGTAATGGGAGATTTCATTGGGTGAAATGGTGGGGTTTGCAACTGTCCAGGAAAAAAGCAAGTGTTAAAACAAGTTTAAAAACAACTGCAAAACATTAGGATAGCTTACTAACAGACTTATGACGTTAATCTGTACCAGATTCCAGAGTTGTTGACTCGAGTCGCTGACTTGGACTCGAGTCCGACTCGAGTCGCACTTTTTCTTGACTTGCGACTTGACTTGAAGACAGATGACTTGAGACTTGACTTTCTTTTCAAAGGAATTTAAAATCTTTCCTTATTAGTAGTTATCATTAACAAAGTTCTAGTTATTACTCTTAATGCTCTTTACCCTGACAAGTCACTCTCTCTTCTTACAATATCATCTTTTTGGTTTATGTTTGAATGGTCACTAGCCTTGATAAACAGTATTGTTTTTCTAGTGTCCATCATACGTACTGTTTGTATGCAATTATTAAATAATACTTTTGTTGATGAATTTTGTATATACGAGAAATAAATTGAATTGACTTGACTTGAAGACAACATGACTTACGACTTGACTTGAACATATTTGACTTGCCGACATTAAATGAAAATCTTATCGCTGAGTGTAGCATGAACTTCTTCACCACAAAACTGGGTAACAACAGATTGCAAACTTTTCCTTCGTTTTTCGAGATTGTATTGTGCCGCGGGTGGGATGGATACTGAAAATGCACTCAGGGATCCGAAAAGGACAGCTGTATTGTAGCACTATTATAGAATCAATCATTCAAACCCACATAGTGTAGTCCTACCTCGCAAGGCTCGCCCCTTATTACAAACAGACGTCGCGTTTACAATAAGCGTAAACCAGTCCTCTCCTATCTTTTTCGGCTCATCGCCCTTGCACCAGGGAGTTGTCCCTGCACAGAATGGTATTGAGAAAGCTCCATCCCCTCATGCCTACAAATATAAATGAAAATAAAAAAAGAACCTGTGTCTGTAAAATATGAATGACACGAAAATGGAACTACGTGGTTTAAAAATAAAGAGTATTAAATACAGTGAGTCTTTGTATGTGTGGATTAAAGAAATAAAAAAATCGATGGGATCACTATGTAATGGCGAAGCCGAAACTTGCGATCGTCGAAGGAATGATGATCTAATGAGCTGTAAGCGTCCTCAAGAAAAAAAAACTCCCCAATGAAACGCTGTAAAACGCAACTCTCTGGCATCTGGCAATCAAGATTAGATCAAGAGTAATAATTGTTGGCCTCGTTTTATTTCCACTTTATGAACACTTATTCGGTAGCATAGTTGAAAATTTTTAGTATCTTTTAAATCTGCTTATATAAAGAATAAATTTTTTCCCAAGATGCCCCTGCTGCACTTAGCATTTTCCCCTCCTCATGAACAGCAAAATCGCCCAGTCATCAAAAAATTTCCATATTTGTGTGCAGACGTACTATCCACCATAATCATACTCGTACGCCTTGCGCAACGAAGGGGGAATCATATGACATCCTCAACGATGATTTTGCAGAACTTTTCCGAAATCTTTCCTATAGTATAATTTCTTAAAACAGTTTTACACGTCATGAATCTTTTAGAGCAAAAGCAGGCATTCTTCCACTTTTTCTCACCATTTTAAGCATATATTCAGTTTAATTGGTGACTTTTACACAGGTTCAGACGAAGAAAACTGATTGCTACATGGAGAAAAGATTGACACGTTATGCAGGGTACCCATATTAGCTCAAAAATGTTGCGTGACGTTGTGTTTGAGGAATACCTTCCTTACTTTTAAAACGATTCCATTTCCATAAGAACTTAGTTTTTCTTATTTAACATATTGTTAGCTACTAAGAGTAAGTGCGTTGAGCTTATATGATCCATTGCCTGTCCTGATGAGCAACTGTTGCTTGGATGTTCCTTAGGATCTGGACACAATATATTTCGTAAATCTATAAAATGTCAAGGTGTGACTCCTTTGGATTAAAATTTTTCAAGATCTCCCACCTGATCTCCATATCTACGAACTGTAGTCTAGTATACACACACACACACACACACACACACACACATATATATAATAAGAACAAATGCAATAAAGAGCATAACTGGTTGATTAGCGGAGTACAAAATATGCAATTTTATTACGAAATTTTCGGTCCCCCTGGAACCTTCTTCAGCAAAATAGTACACCAAGTGAATAACTTAACCAAGAGTGTAACATGCAACAAATAACACACGATGCATAGGGAGTTGTCCAAACAGATATAACAGGATTACGGCATTTGATGGAAGGTGTATTGATTAAGAAGACCGAGGTCTTTTTTGAAGTTTAAATTAAGTTTAATTATCCAGATTAGTTCTGTACGCTTGCGAGTTTTCTGTACAAACAAAGTTGCTAGCTGAGAGTGTTACTTTCAGATTATCAAGGGCATGGCCAGGGAGATTGAAGTGTTCTGCCCCTGGAAATCCAATAGCATTGTCCCGTATAGATTGTTTGTGGTTGTTGAACCTAAGACGGAAGGAAGTCCGGGGTTTCGCCAGCATAGAGGCCGTGATTGCAGAGATTACAATGAAATATATAGACAAGGTTATTCGAATCGCAATTAAGATTAGGGGGGTTTAATTGAGATTTTACGTTAGGGATGGTGACGCACTCACCCGTGTTGATATGTTTGCAGATTTGGCATCGTTGCTTGTTGCAGCACGAATTGCCCTTGGCGGCCTGGTCAGAGGTTGGTAATTATTTAGACGGGGCGATTAGTCTTCTTAGATTAGGGGGCTGGCGTAGCGCAAGGAGAGGGGGGGTCAGCGAAAACATCATAAAGGGTGTGGTCGTCTTTGAGGGATGCAAAGGATTGTTGTAAGTTACGAGCCAAACTGGGGATAAGGGAGTGGAATTCAAAAACGAGGGGATACGTTTGTTGGGGGTATTGTTTTTATAGGTCAGAAGGTCATGGCGTTTGATTAGAGCAGCTTTACGTATACCTTGTTTAATAGAATTTAACTACGCTCCCATATATAGGCTTATTATTTTTTTACTTAAAAATTATGACTTGTGATTTGACTTGACTTGGGCAAAACTGACTTGTGATTTAGCTTGAAGTTAAATGACTTGAGACTTGACTTGACTTGAAGGTAGATGACTTGGGACTTGACTTGACTTGACTTGAGAAAAAATTACTTGGTTACAACTCTGCCAGATTCTACCCATCAGCCCTTAATTGCTTTAGATAAGAGAAATGGTGTATCGTATCTCATCTATGTTGGTCCTTAATATTCAGTTGTTAATAAATTATAAAATCTTCTCGGTTAGTCATCTTATCATTGTCTCCATGCATGTCCCTGAACGGTCCGCAAAAGTTATTTTGATCGCTTGCCAGTGTAGAGCTTAAACCTAAAGATATGGCTAAAGATTTATAATTGGGCTACACTTTGCTGAGTGCATTCAGAATTTTATATTACTTGCTCTACACTAAGATTGCAGTCTGTTGATGTTCCATGACATTGTTCACTCCAAGGGCGAACGTGAACTCAGGGCAGTACAAGTTCAGGCGGGACTAAGAGGCCGCCAGCAAAGTCAGGGACAAAAAACGAGAAATAAATTCGCAAAGAAGAATATTATTTACATAATCCAATATTGATATTTGGCATTCTGAAGACGCCATAATATAGTAAGTTGCACTCTCTACCACCACCACCACCACCACCACCACCACCACCACCACCACCACCACCACCATCCTCATCCTCATCCTCCTCCTCCTCATCATCATCATCACCACCACCACCATCCTCATCCTCATCCTCCTCCTCCTCATCATCATCATCATCATCATCATCATCATCATCATCTCCTCCTCCTCCTCCTCCTCCTCCTCCTCATCCTCATCCTCATCCTCATCCTCATCGTCATCGTCATCGTCATCGTCATCGTCATCGTCATCGTCATCGTCA
>WURT03393363.1:4063-19270 GCA_009936505.3 Holothuria glaberrima | reverse complement strand
GGTAAAGGACAAAAAATAGCTCTAGAGTTCAAATAAAAAATTGCATTTGATGTGTACCTGATATTTTCTATTATAAGTGGAAGGACAAAAGTATTACCAGAGGTAGATTAGACATGTGTATTTTCTGTTTACCTGACATTCTGTAGTATGGACGGAAGGTTGGAAACTCTAAGCAGAGGTGAAAGAGGAAATTCCTGTGCTTTATGTTTTGTTATATGAATAGAAGGACAAAAATATCACTAGAGGAAGAATAAAAAATTACCTGTGATATGTACTTGATATTTTGCAGTATGGGTATTTTCTAGTTTGAATAGAAGGACAAAAAGGCAGGATAGGAGACTGGACTTGATGTTTATTAGATATTTTGACATAAAGATAGGATGAAAAATATCACCAGAGGTGGGATGTATAAACTTTCATATTATGTTTACTTTATAAATCTGTAGAATGTATGTAGGGAAAGAAATGTCAACAGAGATAGGGTGGAATACTGCACTCAACAGCCACTTGATATGTTGTATTACAGTGTGAAGGAAGTAAACCCTATGTACAAATGTAGTATCCAAAATGTCAGTTGTTTAATTATGTAGAAGTGTGAACCATTGTAATGTAACAGAATAGCCCTCGGTGCTTTCCTTTCGTTTGATTTCCGAATTCAGGAAATGTTTGGTATGTTTAAAAATATTTAATGCCCTGGATTATATTTGTCTAAGACAAGATTAATTCTACCTTTCAACTATGTTCAATTGTCATGGGAAATAGAGATAACATTTCAAAGATACAAACTTTTTTTTCCCTTTTTTTTTGTGATCTTTTTGGAACAGCTCCCATGTGGTACTAGGGAAAATGGAAAAGTTGAAAAAGGAAGGCTGAAATTTTGTTTTGGTTTTCAAAGTTTTTGATTTTTGGGTGATTTGCACATGTGGTAAAATAGAAGATATGGTTGGAAAAACTGAAAACCTTACACATATAATAGAAATGAATAAATGTTATAACTGTAAATGTGGGATCAACTATGAGTCCCCAGGTATGTTTACATGTGCTGTATGTACTCAAAGCTGCAGTCAGTGTTTTAATGTTTGATGTAAATGCTCTATCTGTATATCTAATCCTTTATCTTGACAGATGATTACTAAACATTTTACCAACCTCCTTGTCCCAGTACTTGTGAAGCACACAACATACCAGTCAACTCTCCTGGTTTTACCGGGAGGCTCCCAGTTTTTGGCCAATCTCATGCCCTGAAAGGGGACTCTCCTGGTTTTTTTGGCCCATCTCAAACCCAGTTGTTTGTATGCCTGGCTATACACTTAATTCCAAACCTCCCTGTTTTTCTCCAAATCTCCTCATTCTTCGGGTTAGAAAATTCCAAATCTCAGGTCTGCACACACTAAAAAGTCTGCAGTCATCTTGTGATCTCCCATAGTCACCAACAGAATTCTTTTCCCATCAGATTTTTACAGAGCAATGTTAGTGAAGTACCTCACTAGTTGATCTTTGTAATTTTATCCTTGTTTTATTTTAAACAAACATAGTCTCCAGCCTAACACAGTACTAGGCCTAGGTGTTCTCAGTATTTTTATTTTTAGGGCATGGAGGTCAGTATGAAATTTTGAGTAGTTTATCAGAACCAAATGATCTGTTCAAGGATGTCAGATCATTTAGAAATACCCTGGGAAGATTCATATTTTTTCACAGCATTTTGTATTAATTAAATTGTGATTATGGCAGCCATCTTGGCCTTAATAATGTATTGGACTTTATTATCTTTGAAATGTGAGAACCTTACTTTGACAATAGGTGAACTGTTTGTTTTGACCACCAGGTGGCACAGTATTTAAATATGCAGTTACCGGTGATGCAGGCAATCCTTAGAAAGTTTGATGAAGAAGAGGAAAGGATAATAAAAAACATCAGACACAGGTGACATTTCTTTCTTTGTTTTCTTTCTTACCAAAACCAGATATAAAATAATGAAAAATTAATATGAAAATTATTACAGCAAGAAAAGTCTAGAAAACTCCTTTGGACTTTGGAAATGAAGGGTACTCTTTGTAAAGAGGAGATGCCAATTTGATTACAAATTACAAATATTTGAACCCACCTGTCCCTTCCTATGGCAGCTGTCCTCTGTCCCTTGTGATACAAATAGGGCTGGTAAACATTTTTGCAGTATACTGCAGGTTTACTTAGATCTTGTCCAGGCTTTGACAGAGAGTGTTGTCAGCAAAGAGACATGAAATTATGCCATAAGCCTTACAGCAATTATGTAGTACTGATGACAGTGCAGATGGCTATTCTGATTTTGTTACTATGGTAACAGGTATGTTAATTTTATGCAGTCATGTTGGTTGCTTGGTTCTGTGTGCATTTGTTTGGCTGTCAGATTGAGGACCTAAACAATGGATTTCTAGGTCCTCTGAAAGAAAATCAATAGATTTCACAAGTGCTTGGAAGTTTGACAATAGACAGTCTATTGTTAAGGTAAGGGTTAAGGAAGCAAACACAATGGAGATAACAATAAGGTCCTCGGTAAGTGTGTAATACGAACGTGTGTGTATGTGTTGCACCCTCATGACCTTGAAAGAAAATTCAAACAGGGAAGATCTTCAAGCACAGAAGTCAGTTTCAACTAGTTAATTACTTCACCAAGGTCCATTTCAGTCCAGAGCATAGTTGACTTCAGTCAACTGTGCAACAGACTTTGGTAACAAGCCATATGTAACATACAGAAGGGGGAAAATTAGCTGCAGAAAAATGAAGAAAGAAGAGAAGACGTACAAACCTTTAACATAAAATACATCATATTGAATTATATGAATGCGTAAGTTAGTCAGTTAGATGAGGTTTTACCACCCAGTTGCGTAAGAGAGCAAACCATTTGGCCATCCAAGGATGCTAGATAGTCACTGGAGATTTTACAAGTTGAAATAGAAATAGAATGTAAATATCAGGAAGGGTATTATCAGACACATGAAAAAACTATAGTACTTGCTTCATGTGAAGGAGATTTCAGTATACATTTGCATTAAGGAGAAAATCCAGTCTCCCCTCCCCCCATTTGAATTATTTTACCCTTGTATCCTTATTCATGAATGGCTCTGTTTAATCATTGGACAATATTTTTCTTAAATGCTCAATTCATGCAGAATAACTACTTAGTTTACCTTCAATATTAAATGTTTTTGTTTGGATACATCATCAAGTAAAGGAAATAAAAGGAAATGTTTAAGGTATAGGTGATGTATGCACATAAATTTGGGGCAATGGCTCATTCCCTTTAAACTGATGTTAGCTGTTGATGATTTTTGTCTACTGTGATTGGTTTTCTTCATTTGCAGATATGAAGCTTACAAAGCCAACTTAAATAAGAAGTTAGCTGCATTCCCGTAAGTTCAAAAAACATGTTATCATTGTTTGAGGTAATACGAATTTCATATTTTCTTCAAGAGAGTGACATTTTGAGTTGTGCTGTAATTCATAAAGTAATATCATAGAGGACCCCACTATGGCTGTGATGTCTATTTTATATTGTATTGTATTGTGTTGTATTGCGTAGTATTGTATTGAGATAGATTTTGTCAAAGTCTTGCCATGATTTTGTTTCTCATGAAATGTAATGACTGTCCCTTCTCATGCTCCCGCACACTGCTCAACGAGACTGTCAAGTAAGGCTGTGTACAGCAGGCTTTAAGGGACAAACATATCTTGAAGATTTTATACAAATTAATGTCAGATCCTGAATTGATGATGACAGTTTCTTAGCTCAATAATATGAGGATTGTCAACTGCAAGGGGATGATGCATCCTTAGAAATGCATGAAACACGACAAAATTTTCGCATTCATGTGAAAGTTTTTAGGCAATCTTTTTCATACTTGTGAATGGCTTTTTCAGACAATCCTTTAGTCTTAATGTTTTGTTCAGGAAATCTTTCACTACACATGGTTTAGGGGGATTATTCTTCATGGCTTGTTGTGGAAAATGTTGTAGATATTGGTTAAGTATCATGAGCAATGGATGTAGCAGTAAAATGGCATGTTTTCTGTTTCTGAGCCTATTGAGAAAAGAGCTTATATATTTTGCATTGTAACACATATCTTTTGTTTGTTCCTCTTGCAAGCTTAGATTTAACAAAAGGGAAATCTTCGTGTAGGTACATGAAATTTTTAAATGTTGGATTTCACTGTTGTTTCACACTGGTTGACTGGGTTTGGTTGTTTTTATTTCTGTCATTTGATGTTTCCCCCGACCATTCTTAGGCTTCATTCGGGTTTCTACCTTGATCAAATGTAGTGCCAGCTAAGAAATACCAATTAAGGCAACATTTCAAATTGTTAGGCTTCAGCTGCCTCAGCTAAGCTGCAGCTGCCTCAATCCTGCTTTGCTGTTATACACATTACAATAGTAGGATTACTTTAATAATGCTATTGTAATGTGTACAGTAACAAAGGATGGTTGCAGCTGCTGCAGCTTGGCTGAGGGAGCTGCAGCTTGGCTAGTTTGACATAGTGCCTAACTGTCATTTGATGTTTCACCCAACATTCTTAGGCTTCATTCAGGTTTCCACCTTGGCCAAGGTTAGTACCAGCTAAATAAATACCCAATAGAACATAGCAAGCGGATAGTTGTCTCATAGCAGGGGTCAAGGGGCAAGTGTCAAGGCCTCTGGTGGAGTTTCTTTTGAACCATGTTGGCCTTTCAAAGTTGTATAGTGTGGGGGTATCCCATACTTTTTACATTGTTTCCCATACAAACAATTTTGTATGTCCACATCAGGAGACATTACTCAATTCCATGCTAGTCTTGAAACTGCAAATTGACATAAAGTACCAGTTGGCTAGTGAGAGTTCTGTTGACCCAGGCCTGGGCCAACCAGCACTGACAGGTGTATCTTGAACTCCATTGTCATCTGCTTCCCTTTTGAAAGGTCTGATTAAAATGTACCATCATCACCAAAAATTTGAACATGTCAGATCAGGATATTGAAATGAAAACCTTTATTCTTTTGATATTTGTAAGGTTCTTCTGGGCAATTGTAGAATCTACAAAAGCCAGTGAAAATATCCTTTAAGTTGATCACCCCCTCATCCTCTTAACCCACCCCTTCTCTTAAGTTTTGGTGTTGCTGTATTTTTATAATGTCTGTCAGTCTTATTCTTATTTTTAAAACAATTCCCTTTTAAATCATTTTGTAGCCCTCTATCTCCGAAGGCCCTTGTTCCTCTTGGTTTGTATAATTGTCTTACTAGTGCATGTGCATTGTTTCCAGCAAAATCAAAGAGTTAAAACATTCATTGCAAAAATTAACATTATGTTTGACTCATAATTTATATAACACCTCAAAGGAAAAAGAAATATTTGCATTGAAATTGGACAGTGTTTTGATAATATTTTAGAGAAACATAACTAATCCATTTACCAGGTGCATTCTCATACACACAATGACTTTTGTTTTAACTAAATGTGCTTGTTAACTTTGCAGTGTACCAAGAGAGATTGTAGTCGCTGAAAAGTAAGAAACTGGTTTTACACTTGAAAACAAACATTGCTTTAAAAACTTTGAAAAATTTGTGTTATAACCATAACCAAAAATTGAGCAAAAAAAAATTTAGACGTAATGCAAAACCTGTAAAATATTTCTATAAAAAGTAAAGAAAGTGCTTACCCTTTCCAAATGATTTTAAAAAAGCTTTTATATTTTTCTCAGGCATGTTGTTTCAATGTATCATTGTTAAGGAAAAAAGAAGTCTTGCTGTAATTCAAAGTAACAACTTAGCTTAATAGATTACTTTCTTACATTAAATCAAGGAGGATTTTTTGTTTTGTTTAGTATTGCTTCAAAGCTTTGTTTATCTTCTAAGCCTTCCCTTTTTGTTTTTATTATCTCCCTTCCTGTTGATATGTTATTACTTTTGATCTCCATACTCAATAAATGCCATTCACAGATGTATCATATAAATCAGAAAGTTTTTAACATGTTTCCAATAATGTTCCCTCTCCCGATATCTTCAATATTTCAGGCCTCCTTTGCCACCAAAGCCGAAGAACTTGCTAGCTAGATATAGAAACAGGTTTTGCTATTGAGCTTTTTTACAATTGAATGCTCAAAAAATATTTAATTTAAACTTGATTATCATGTTGCACAGGAATCAGTGCCTGACATCCCTGCATTTTCCATTAAAGTATTACATTAACCATTAGTGCATCATGAGTTCATAGCCAGTCTTAAATTCATGACAGCCTCTTTTCTATGTATAGCCTTTTCATTCATATTTCTTTATAGAATTACTGCCAATTCCTTAGCTTTCACCCAAATATATCATTCATCAACTCCTCACCCCTTTATTGGCAGTAAAGCTTCATGTCCACTTAACATACTTTTCATGTAGAAGCACAAAACCAGAGAACACCATAGCTACCCATGTAGCTGAAGGAGAGACTATAGAACTCAGGTATAAGGAGTAACATATAAACGGGATGCCACAGCCATCCAGGCATCTGAGGGAGACTCTAGAACTCAGGTATGAAGAGTAACATGTAACCAGGGGTGCAACAGCTATACATGTAGCTGAGGAAGACTGTATAACTCAGGTATGAGGAGTAACATGTAAACAGGGGATGCCACAGCTATCCATGTAGCTGAGGGAGAGACTGTAGAACTCAGGTATGAGAACTACCAAGTATGAGCCATGGATTATCATAGCTACCTGTATCTGTGTAGCTGAGGGAGACTATTAAACTTTGGTATGAGTAGTCACAATTATCAGAGAACACACCCTAGCTATCTATTCTTTAATTTGAGAGAGAGACTCAGTCTCGGGGGCAAAACAGTATGTGTACAGAAGGCATGACAGCTATCCATGTAGCTTAGAAAGACTGTAGATATCAGGGAGATTAAAACCTGAGTGCTAGTAATAGTACATGACCAGAGAATACTACAGGTATCCTTGCAGAAGGAATGTCATATGTGGAATTAAATACAACACTTGTGATTCCTATCAGTAGACTCAAATGCTTTCTCATCTTGATCTGAAAAATTCTTTGCAAAGTTTAGAAACCTGAGTGGGGGAGGTAGGAACAAGATGATTGTACTTGATATAAAAGCTTTTATTGAAGATTCTTAAAAGGAATAGAAAAGGGTGTGGTATGCATGGAGGATGGGGGAAGAGGGGGAGGGGGTAGGGAGAAACAAGTGGAAGACTGTGTGCAAGTATGTTCAGAATGTATCTTGAAAAAAGAGTGTAAATGTTATCAGCACAACTTGTCAAAGCTTCATTTTACCCATTTTAAGAGTCTATTGTGCACATGCCCCCAACTTTAGCATACATCTTAGGCTAGCTTTACTCTGACGAAATAGTGGGAAAATAGGAAGTGCAATAAGCCTTCACAATTACGATTGCCCAAGGAGTTGTGGGATTCAAGGAAGAAAAATAAACAGCACTCGCTGTACTTAGTATGCATAATACACATAATTTGGGACAGATTATTATGGGACAAATTTTTAAGGCCGAAAGAGGATGTCCATGTTGTTCAAGACACAAAACCACAGGTGAGAACACTTCTTGCACTCCAAGCTGATCTAAAATGGGATAATCTGAATATCTTCTAAAAGGAGCACAGTTTCTTGGCATGTGTTGTAGGTACCGTCAGTGTGTTTATGTATCCTCAGTTTGTCAAGATGTATGTATGCATAGTTGAAATTGTGTAAAGGCTTATATTCAAGACATCTGGAAGTGTAAAAGAAGTGAAAAAGAAGTGAGTGGTTTAAGGCAAAGGACATGCCATCGATTAGAAGTAGTGGTTTTACTTTGCAAATTTGATCATCACAAGGGTTTTGCTTATACAAAATGGCCGTGTCAAATTGAAAGTGATGGAGCATTACTGCTTAACTTGCTGCATGACATTTCTATCTGTATCTTGCATCATTGCATTTAGTATGACTGCTAGATGTACTGTAACCATTGTTTCATGGTTGCTATGGATGCTTGTGCCTGGTATAGTATAGGTTCATGTCATGTGACTGCTAGTGGTGACTAGATTCTGACATGGCATGCATTAGTATACAAATAATGAATGTTTATGAGTGCGATAGTATGAATAATTTCATGAGTTGAAAGATTGAATGATCTATTCAACAAGGCGATGGAACCTTCATCTTTCAACGAATGAAATTACTCATACTATCACACCAATGGAAAACATTCATTATTTGTTTTATATAACAGCTTACAACCTAAATAGGGCAGATTTTGGTCAAAATTTGATTCAAGAAAAGGATAGGGGCAAACATGGTGAGTTTTTCGAAACTAACCCATGATGGATAACACATGACTGTGCACTAGTACCACCAAATAACCCATGGCATGTGACCACCAATCCTCCAATCAGATGTAGAGGAATTAATAAGGTGTTATATAATACAGATTATGTATATTGCTATAGTATGGGTGCCTTGTAAACTAGAAACATTCTTGTAACAATACAAGGAGAACTAACAACTTTCAGTATTAAGCATCTCTTCTCAAGGAGCACTAATGTCTTCTCTCTTGGTTCATTTTTTCTCCAGTTACATATATACCGTTCTTTCTCTTGCATGTTCCATGTCAACCCCAATCTATTATGTTGTCATTTTGTGACTTTGTAGCTTCATTATATTAGTACTTTCATGATAATAACTTTTACATGAAGTCAACTTCATAATGTTGCTTGCTTGGCATGAACTCAACAATTTTATGCAGCTCGTTAAGATTTTCGCAAAAAACGTAGTTAATACCAAATTTTACATCATATGAATTATTTAAAGGGGTTCATTTATTATTCATGAACATGTCCCATCCTGTTACCGTATGATGTCCCTTTGATGTCCCTTGGACTTATGACCTTCATATTGTTGAGACCTTGAAGAAGTTATTTTACGATGCTAATGACCACAAATGTGGAAGACACCATAAGGGCTAAAAATTTCATGTCTGGTAGCATCCCATTCAACATTCTAGTTTTTTTTTCAATTAAGAAAGATCATTTCAGATCAAAAACTCTAGATGACTCTTGGTTGAACCTATCTCATTATGAGGGTTGGGGGTCCAAACGCATTTGTTCTTTTCGCAAAGCCTCATCTCTGCAATTCTTTGCACATTTGTAGACACAAATATTGGTAAATGAGTTTCATAAGGGTCATATGACAAATTTTAGAGAATTTGTCTATGAATGGACCTATTTTGCAACATGGTGTCATCATTAAAGATGAATTTTGAGAGACACTGAAGCAAATTCCTTAGATATGACATAATCTTTGTAACATGCAGTCTGTTTTCTCAGGCCTGCCACATCAACATCCTGTAACCTTCATTGCTTTAGTACACCATCATTAGATGTTCATGTTTTCTTGGATGCCAGTTGTTCTGATTTAGTAGGAAGAATTTTCCTCTTTTGTCATAAATTTTCCATTTTTCCAAAATTTGGTTTTAATGTTCTGCTTTTAAGTAAAATATGTTTTCGCTGTGGCAATATGTGAGCCTATAATGTATTATGGGATTATACCCTGTAGGAATTATTACTTTTAGGGATCATCCTTCTTTTTCATTAATTTTACTAGTATGCAAAATATAACTGGGGAAGGGGAGGGGAAGGGAACAAAGACTATGCACACTTCATCCCAAAAATTTGCTGAAAAGCATGTTTCCACATTTTTCAAAGTATTCTCTCAGAGAGAGGGATAGGGGTCTGAAGGAAATGAGCTTTTGATTCTTGCAGAGGATAAAAGGAATCCATGCGTTCACAATGGCATGTGTTTGTGTGTGTTTGTAAACACAATATTTCAAAATAGCAGTGATGGAGATTTTTCATAATTGCTGTATGGATTTGTTATTTTATGAGGAAGGACTGTAATGTTTTTGGTGATGGTCAAGGGGTCATGACAGGTCACCAGATGTTAAAAACCCAGTAAACATGATATATCAAGGTCGGAAGCATGAAGACTTTTCATACTTGACATGTGAATGCATTGCTGTCAGAAAATGAACCCTATTGTTTTAAGAAGAGGTCAAAGGTTATCTGAGGTCATGGGGGATAAACCTTCAGAAACCTTGGAAATTGCTTGTAAATATGAGATCTCGGAAAAGGAATAAGGGACGCTCTTCACGCTTGCTTTAGCCTATAACTTTATCATAGTGAGAGAGAAAAATAAAGTTTTTGATGGAGGTCAGAGGTTATGTGAGGTTACCAGATGTCAAAAACCTTTTATAAAAGCACTATTTCGGGTTGGAAAGTATGAATACTTTTCATACATAGCATATAGATGCATTGTAGTCAGCAAATGGACCTTACTGTACATGACAGAGGTCAAAGGTTATCTGAGGTCATTGTAGGTGAAATCTTGGACGCTGTTTATAAACCCTTTAGCTCAAAATGAGAATCATGGATATCTTTCTTACTTGATACAGGTTTTTCACATTGACAGGAAGAATTCTATTGTTATGGGAGGAGGTCAGAGGTCACCACATGTTGAAAACTGAAAACCTTGTGAATTTTATTCTTCAAGATAGTTTTCATAATTAGCATGTGAATGCATTATTTTTAGTGGATGAACACTATTGTTTTTAACAGAGGTAAAATGTTATCTGAGATCATTGGAGATCAAGTGGTGATAAACTTTGTTAACCACTTACAAACATATTGTGTTAGGGATAACAGTGGTGTAGCTCATACTTAGCATAAGGATGTCCCATATTTAGTAAAATAAAGTTCTGTATTGCTTGTTTGAAGGTCAAATGTTATTTGGGTCACCGGAGGTCATAAGGTGTAGACTTCGTATTATGGTATTTGGTTAAAGGTAGCCTTGATGGATCTTATAGGTAGCTTTTCTCCCATTTGTCAGGATATGTACTACACCATCAATGTCAGTTACACATCTGATGAAGTTGGTTGCACTCCAAGTCTGAAGAATTTTGTGCAGACCAGTTAAATAGCTGACTGTACTTGTTATTTTTTGAAGCCATTCAAGTCAATTCTTGCTCTCACTATTGCAAGACACTCTGATGGCTTCTCATTAAGTCTTGTTTCAACTCAGGGTTATTACTCTTTTGAGGGAAAATTCTGATTTTAAAGTTTACCTGCAGAGGGAGGTATGCTAGCAGGACTTTACGTAGAGAACACTTGGTGCTCAAATTGTGTCAAGATGAAACTCAGAAAGTGAAAGAAGTACTTATATTAATATATATTTTTTATAGGCAAGGAATTACTAAGTCTTTTGGCTTTCTGGTTATTCTTTTAAAACCGATTAAAAAAGGGATGACCTAGTATGTATGTTAGCAACTTGGCATCTCTGTTTTAGTTTGTTCCAGAAAGATTTTATCACTGTCTTCACATATAATATAAAATGGTAGGTTTATAGTTCAAGGAAGAATTTTGAGATTTGAAGAGTTTGGTTTCAGGCAGTAATAAATGTCCCAGTAAAACTTCCTAAAACTAGGCATTTATTGTGAGTTGGAAAGAAGGTAGATATTTGCAATGTGTAAATCAATGGCAGATATGTCTTGCACAATATGGATTCAGGACATATTGAGCTATACTGTTTAGATAGATGGGAGGAAGCATTATGAATAAATAAAAACGTTTCTCATTGCTGAAGCAGTGTTTTTGTAATGAGTAAATATTTCTTTGTCTTACAGACCCCCACTTCCTCCAAAAACCTACAAGCTAATAGGAAATGGCAATTATTTCAGGTAAGCTAGGCGAAAAGGAATTGCGTGAATTATATTTAATATGGGAATGTTGAAAAGAGAACATAACTATGCCATATTACTTTAAGTACTGTTAGTGTAATATTAGTCAATGAAAGTTCAAAGTTTTGAGGATAGTGTTGATTTTTATTACTTTAATGGCATACTGTAGTTGCACAGGGAACTTCCTTAAACAGACAAAGTGGCAAGCCAAACCGAACTGGAATTATCAAGTATGAAGGTCACTATTCTTTCTTGTTTTTTAGACAGTTATTCCTAGTTTGCTCTGGGGACAAAAGACAATACAAAACTCTTTTTTCAAAGGGTTTTGTCTCAGGTTGGGAAACTTATGACAATGAGATCTCGTCTTAAAGATGTATGCTTTTAGTTTCAGATAGTAGGTGTTTGTTGTTCTAACTGCATATTAAACAGTTTCATTTCATTGGATTGGGTTCTCTAAGCAGCCTGAGAAAGAGTCAGTGCAAACTAATGATGTAAGCTTTTCCTCGTTGCCTTGCATCAGTCAGTGACCTATGTAGGAAATGAACTATTCTGTTGAAGATATTTTCTATGGAAAATGTAGTGTGTTCAAGAGTGGAGAGGTGAGAGACCCTCTCCTCCCTCCCCACCTGTTCTGCTTAGTGATTGGAGATTAGAGAAACCTTCCCCCCCCCTCTTCCCTATCCCCATATCTGGAAATTTCTTAAATCTTGCCCCCTTCTTTGTTTGAAAGTAAACAGGACATTGTGTACAATTTCTAGTTGGGAAAGGACCGTCTTTGATTTCTTAGCAAAGCATTAGGTCAAAAGGGTACAATGGAAAGTAAGCTTGAATGGGTGTTTCATTAATAAACATATATTCATTAAGTAGGTGTTTCATTAGTATGCATTCTGTAAGTTGTAAGTAAACATATTCATTCAAGTGGTATGTCCATCATATTCATATTCATTGGAATTGGTATGCCGTGATAATGTCAATTTCTTATAGTGACCTCCATAGGCCACCGCCCCTGCCTCCTAAGACCTACTTGATCAGGACTCAGGAAATTCATGTATGACAGGTAATTTGCAGAAGCATCATGGCCCCAATCTTCTCTGCATTCTATACCATTTATACTTCCTTGCATGTACTCTGGATTCTTGTGCATTTGTATTCAAGTATTTTAAGGCATTTTTTGACAGCATTTCCTTTGATTCCCATGAGAAATAAAATAAAACAAAAAAACAAAAACAAAACCAATAAAATAAAACAAAAATCACAGTTTATGACCTTCATACACAAAGGCAATGCTCCATCCTAACTCAGGATACTCCATTTTGAAGATCTGATTACATGCGCCAAATAAGTACATCCAGTTTTCTCAAGTAGTAGAATAAAGTGTCAAGTAGGGACATAACCTTAAGAGTTTTTAATTTTGTTTTCTTATACTATGCCTGTTTGTCCTTGTAATTTTGTATCATAGGAATGCTTGAATATTTTCCCATGTATTAAATAAAGCATAAAACTGTACTATGTGAACTACATACAGCAAACAAAGGTTCTAAACATCCCATACACCAGTGTTAGTATTGTGATGAAATATGAAAGGTAAATATTGTCTTATCGATGTGCTGCAGTGACATTGTAAATTTCCCATCATGCACTGCAGCTTTGAAAAAACTTTTGGAGAATAATTATCTTTCAAATGCAACATGCTACTGAGATAGAGCATTCTCATAATAAAACAAAATGTCTCTGCATTTCATGAAAATATCGAATAAAAGTGACCAATAAATGTGTTCAGGCAGTTGCTTTTAGCCCACATAGCTAGCGGACTTTGTGAGAAGACTGCAGTTTCGTCATTCTGTCCATGAGTGTTAATTATCAGTTGCTCAGAGATGCTTCATAGGTATTGTAGTAAGACATATACATCTTGTGAAATATGATATGGTCCAGTTGGATGTTGGTAGATACAGGCAGGCAGGTCAACAGTCATTAATACCATAAGTTACCAAAGTTCAAATAGAAAGCTCCCCAAATTCTGCCCTGTCATGAACAATGATCTGATTTTGACTAAACATGCCACCATCTTAATGTACTGCCATAGCATTGGTCTATTGCTACTAGTAATAACTGCAATGATATATGATGTGCTGCTGCTGTATATGGTGTGAGATGTCTTATTTTTCATATTCACTCATTAAAGAAGGATTTAGGCCAAAATTTACATTTGATAAGTAAATGAGGATTATATCAAGATTCTGGTTAAGTTTGTACTCGGTTCTCATTTCGCTTCTTGAGATATCGATAGATATAGTCATCACATTTTCGGCCTATTGAAATTGATTGTAGCAAGCAGGGGTGATGTGGTACCACATCAATGCGTAATATTTTGTTTTTATTTTTTTTTTCAATCAATTTTTTTTCACCTTGAAGTCAATAGTGTTTCCAGTTATCCCTAGGTGTTGTACGAGAAGTTGTGAAACCAAACACCTCGGATAGAATAAATATTATGAAAACATGAGAAAATGAAGACAAGTGTGTGTTAGTTCATAGAGCACCAGGAAACCATTGATCAGTATGAGGCTATAATGTCATTCCTGCTTGCTTCAAGTTCACTTTGGACTGAAAATGTGATTGCCTTCTTTACTAATATTTTGAGACCATGTTGAGTAACAATTGCATGCAAATTTTATCAGAATGCTTATGTGAAGCTGTTCCCATACTTATCAAGTATAAATTTGGTCTTAAGTCCCTTCTTTTCAAATTTATTTAGCAGAATGTTGTATTTTTTTCTTGTGGACATTGAAGTCCATTGGTGAAGGTGGTCATGGTTGGTTTGAGGTTGTGAGGTACATTATGTTGAAGGAAAGCTCTAACAATCTTGAGAGGTATAAAATATGAATTAAGCATAAATTTCCAAATATATTGGAAACATGTGTTTAGAAGAATTTCAGACAGCCATTTGCATTACTTTTGTAAGCTCTAAAGTCATCCTTTATGGGCACAAAGCCCACTGTAATGCTTACTCATCAGAGCCACTGACACCATGTTTTAAAGTAGTCTAATATGTACTATATATGGGATATCAAGCCTATACCCAATGGTATCTCACACCAAAATTTTAAAACAAGCTCATAAGATTTTGTCAGCAGTGTATACCTAAATCATTAAGTGAATGCAAGGTGAATAGATTACCTTTGGATTTAGTTCCTGCCAAATATCAAGAAAATCATAATTCATGAGGTGGATAACTTCCGAGTGGGTGTTAAAATTGGATTTTTGTAAACTAGTGGTTTTAAACCACCCTACTTTTCTAATTACAAATTAAGAACAATGTTGAAATCTCCTTAACATATTTTAGAAGAACATTAAAAATTGTGGACCTTTTGTGGTCATTCATTACCATACAAGTAAAGTATGTCGTTGTTTTAGCTGATCTCAATAATGATAAACCAACCACTTGTTTGTATTTCTTTCTTCAACAAAGAATAATCTAGGTTAT